>JALPQI010009034.1:0-47385 GCA_025490895.1 Thaumatotibia leucotreta
ACGACAAAACTCTCCATATAGACAGCAATCCATTCATGGAAAAGTCTTTGTTTAACTCAGAATACGGTTGTTCTGTCCATCAATGAGTGTTGAAGATACGAGTTTGAGTATGAATACAATATTCCATGGCCCGAGTGAAGAAGAGTACGAAGTGTAATAAATGTGCATAAGTAGGTATATAACATAATATATGTACATCGTTTTCTTAAATGGCCGGTGGATTATACCTACTCTTTTTCAAGTTTTTAACTACAGTTGTCGATTTCTAAGAACAAACATTTAGTTTAGAAATGAGCCTTAAATAGGTATATGGCGTTAAGCCTACGAGAAAAATGGTGAGTCACAATCACAAGTTCGTTCTTAGATCTCAGGGACTATAGGGCCTCGGTATGAATTTTAACACTTTGTACTGTCGTTTGATTAACAGTGAACCTTACTGCAAAGCGTTAGGGTTCACCTTAAGAGTGTTACTTTTAGTGCCACACTACAAAAGCAATTTTTAACTTTTGATAATTGGCAAATTTTCAGATACACATTACTGATACTCATTCACATATTCCGAAAAACACAATATTGCAGCTGCATGTTAGTTTTAGCACTTGCCATTTTTTATGGCCGGGTTTCATGTTGCTCTTCCGTCATCACAACCTCGTAAGGCCTATGATCCTACCTGTAGTACTTATTCACATCGAACAAATTTAAATTCTCTTGAATTAGAATAGAGTTACATTTGTTTTGTCTTGTAACAATTTCGAAAGAACTAAAATCAACTTTATTGCCTGCCGAGTAGATGAAATTTTCAACGACAAATTCTGGATATTTCTCTTTTACGGAAGGACCTTACGAGGATAGAGTCTGTTCGCAAAGTGAAGGTATTTAAGATGTATTGGCTCGCCTTGTCGCCAGACGATTTCACTTTCCGCGCAGACTCTAACATAATTATTAATATAACTCTAATACATTTGAGACATTATAAACAAAGTGCGGAAAACTTTAACGCACTTACGTTACGTCTCTTTGTTTAAAATAGATTTTTTGAGGAAAGGTTATAAACAAAACGGTTTAATCGAATCATTCCAAAATAGTTTTTTGAATAGCTATCGGATTTTAGTCAGAATTGTTTTAAGATTTTCGGAACAGCAATGTACGTACGAATATTTGTTAATATTATAAATTATGTAAATATGCCGTGCAATATGGAGCCGTGTGGTGACGGCAGTAAGAATCATTTGAATTAAACTTGAGTGTGCTGCTCTACATTGCGTGCCGAATTATTTTGTATGGATAATTTTGTTGCTCTAATTTTAAGTTAAATTTCTCTAAATGTACTTGTTACGTCTAAACTAAACCTACTCCCGTTAACAGCTTCGCCCGTATTATATTTACACGATATATATGCATATAACTTACTTCCTAAAAACTACCTATGTTATTGTGTTAGTTTAGGTTAAAATAATATCTTGTAGGTAACTCTACAATTTAAAAAACTATGTAATTGCTATTATACTGAAGTTAAAGCGACTGCTAACCAATAAAAAAAAGAAATAAATAAATGCTGTTTTGAATCTGAACAGGAAAGCGAGTTAATGGAACGCCAACATTTGCCCCTGCCGCCGCTCCCCGCTCCGCTCGAGGCGGACAGCGCCGGCGCGGCGCACACCGCGTCCTCGTTCGCGGTCGCTCAAGCATCAGAGGGTACAAGAGGGCGATCAGGACGTATTGGCGTAAACCTACACGGTCCTGGTATAAAATTGCACGTTAATGGGGAAAAATGTAACGGTGTAGGCGTAAAACTAGTAGTTAGTAGTGGTGCGGTTATTGAATTGGATAGTGATAGTGAAAAACTAGACAACGCAAGCAAAAAGCCTGACGAGATTGGTGACGAACTAAATGGTGTGGGCGGAGAATCGGAGGGTGTTGGTCACGAATCTGATGAGATTGGTGAAGAATCTGATAATTCGGGCATAGAATTGGAGAGTGCTTGCGAAGAATCAGATGGTGCGGGCGAAGAATTAGAGAGTGCTGGTGAAGAATCCGACGTCATTGGTGAAGAATTGGGTGGTGCGGGCGAAGAATTGGAGGATGCTAGTGAAGAATCTGACGTGATTGGTGAAGAATCGTATGCCACGGGCAAAGAATTGGAGAGTGCTGGTGAAGAATCCGATGTCATTGGCGAAGAATCGGGTGGTGCGGGCGAAGAATTGGAGGGTGCTGGTGAAGAATCTGACGAGATTGGTGGAGAATCGGATGGTGCGGACGAAGAATTGGAATGTGCTGGTGAAGAATCTGACGAGATTGGTAAAAAATCAGACGGTGCGGGCGGAGAATTGGAGAGTGCTGGTGAAGAATCAGAAAGTGCGCCTGAAAAATCGGACGAAATCTGTGTTAAAGGAAGATTGCGCGCGTCTAGCGGGGAACCAGGTGAAAACAGTGCCGGTGGTGAATTAGATGGCGTTCGAGGAAAAAAACGCAAAATTTATGAAGAATTGGATGATGCCAGTGAAAAATCAGACGGCACCGATGGAGAGTTCGACGGTGCTCGCAGAAGATTAATTTACGAAGAATCGGACGCCGATGGAGAAGACTTTGACGCGGATAGCGGTTCCGACCCTAGCTATGTCTGCTCTGGCCAAGACAGCACAGACGAGGAGGTTTCAAACTCTCCGGAGGTATGGACTATTTATTATTCTATTCACATTGACAACATTTTCAATCGTCCTTACTTCATCATCGTAAATTAACTTACAGCTATCTGCTATTCATGTTATCAAATTTGAGTCTTGAGTTTGAGTTACATTGAATTGAATTTAACTTTGTTAATTGTCTTACTTTGGTAACGGAGGTGAGTATTTTGTCGCCATCCCAACTCTGCCCGTGGATGCCGGTAGAATCTTCTAACCATTCATTTATTGAAGATCGATGATGGGCAGCATCATAGTGAACATAACACACTACTTCGATCGCCAATTTGCTTGCCCAGCGTGGGGTTATGGGCATTAACCTCCTAATGCTTCTAAGGCGTAGGAGCGGTCCAGTAGTGGGATAAACTGATGATGATAGTGTTATGTAATAAAAGTAATCATATTATAATAATTATAGTTCTATCTTGTTCCAGCAGCTAACAGTGAATACTCCGCAACAATCTCCCATTTCTCAGAATAGACTCCCGCCCGGTGAACAGCCAGAACATGTTGAGGTAAACTGTATTAGATTAAATGGAAGCTTAAGTGAAATCTTAACCATAACTTCTTATGTTTGTATAGATCCAATAGCAATAAGCTTGTTTTCTTATAAATAGATAAAATTGTAATAGTATTACTACTGACGTCGGGAAACCAAACATAGCAGGCATCTTGATGTCCTAGGACTGCTAAGTAGTTATGAAATGCCAAAACATATCAAATTAAGTCATCAAACCAGCGATGTGGTACTTCCTGGTCAACATTTCATTGTATGTCTCAGAAAATAAAGATCATCGCCCTTAGGCTGTAATAAAAATAACACAATGAATTAAAAAGCCTAAATTGTAAATATTGGATGTCATATATCAAAAAAACGACCAAAAGCACCAACATCCGAGGTGGGAATTATTAAGTAGTGTTAGTTACTATTGGGGAAAAAATAAAAACACAAAATCGCTTGCCCAGCGTGGGGATTTTGGCCATTTACCTCCTAATGCTCCTAAGGTGGAGGAGAGGTCTAAATAAAGTGATGATGACTGTGCTGTGAAGCAAAAATCAATCATATTATATAGTTCTATCTTGTTCCAGCCAACAGTGAATACTCCGCGGAATTCTCCGATTTCTCAGAATAGGCTCCCGCCTGGTGAACAGCCAGAACATGTTGAGGTAAATTGATTCTTAGATTCAATGGATGTTTGAAGTGAAATCCTAAACTGGTACATATCAAGTTTAGTTATTGAACCAACGATGTGGTCAAATTTGAAGTATATAAACTCCACATTTCATTGTAAGTCTCAGAAAAATAAAGATCAATGCTCAGAGGCTATAATAAAAATTAAACTATGAATTAGACAACCTGAATTGTAAATATTGAATGTCATAAATATACCAAAGAAAAAACGACCAAAAGCACCAACGTCCGAGGTAGGAATCATTAAGTAGTGTGACTCTGTGGAAAAAATAAAAACACAAATTCGCTTGCTTTGCGTGGGGATTATCGCCATTTACCTCCTAATGATCCTAAGGTGGAGGAGAGGTCTACGTCCAGTAGTGGGATAAACTGATGATGACTGTGCTGTGAAGCAAAAATCAATCATATTATATAGTTATATCTTGTTCCAGCCAACAGTGAATACTCCGCGGAATTCTCCCATTTCTCAGAATAGGCTCCCGCCCGGTGAACAGCCAGAACATGTTGAGGTAAATTGATTCTTAGATTCAATGGATGCTTGAAGTGAAAGAAATCCTAAACTTGTTCATATCAAGTTTAGTCATCGAACCAACTATCGGAAAAATCATTAAAGGAGAAAAATAAAGATCATTGCTCAAAGGCTATTATAAAAATTACATTAAGAATTAGAAAACTAAATTGTAAATATTGGATGTCATAAATATATCAAAGAAAAAACGACCACAAGCACCAACGTCCGAGGTGGGAATCATTAAGTAGTGTGACTGGGGAAAAAATAAAAACACAAATTCGATTGCTCAGCGTGGGGATTATCGCCATTTAATTTTACCTCTTAATGCTCCTGTTTAAGGTGGAGGAGAGGTCTACGTCCAGTAGTGGGATAAACTGATGATGATTGTGCTGTGAAATAATAGATTTAGATAGTATATAGATAGATTTAGATTTAGATTTATTTATTTCACAAAGTAAATTACAATATAAATTAAGTGTTACATTAATCTATATGAATTTAAATTATGATCGTCCAAAACAATTAAAAATAAAAATTAAAATTACATACATTAAAATAATGTCAAAAAATGAATATAAAACAATACTAATTTAGCATTAGATATAAATGATCAATAGTAAAAACAAAGAAGAACATCATAATTATGATATCACACACAGTGATCGTCAACTTATAGGCTAAAATAAACTAATATAAAATAGGAATTAATGAGATAAATCATGTCAAACAATTTTACGTTTGTAATGTCAAGTAATTAAATAGGTTACTTACATTATAATTTTCATTCCATGTATTCGGTGACCGAATACAGAGGGTTGCTCAATAAAAAGATCCTCAATTGACGTTCAAAAGCTTCGTCAGATGTTTCATTTCTCAATTTGGCGGGTAGACGTTCATAATAAGTTGGACCTATTACACGCGGGTTTTTACACGAAAGTGCCATGCGCCGTGCCACTGTTCTCAGTCGCCCAGTGGACCTGATCACCTTGCCGGCCACCTCAACGCGCCTAAACATTGACAAGTTCTTTCTAACGAACATCAGTACTTCGAACAAATATAATGAGAATAGTGTCATGACATTATTATTTTTAAAAAGTTCCTTGCAGTGGTGCTTGGGTTCAACTCCAGCCAGTAATCTGATCGCACGTTTTTGAAGGATCAAAACTCTTTTAGCGTCTGTCGAATTGCCCCAGATCATCACACCGTACGACATCAACGAGTGGAAGTGTGAGAAATATACAGCTTTAAGTGCCTTTTTCGATATTAGTGGTTGTAGTTTTCTTAGAGCAAAGACGGAGCTACTTAACCTATTACAAAATATATAGTTCTATCTTGTTCCAGCCGCTAACAGTGAATACTCCGCGACAACCTCCCACTTCTCAGAATAGGCTCCCGCCCGGTGAACAGCCAGAACATGTTGAGGTAAACTGTCTTAGATTAAATGGATATGGATGCTCAAGTGAAATCCTAACTATTACTTCCTATGTTTGTATTTAATTGGAGTAAAACTACGGAAACAGATTATATCGCGAAGATTATTACTTATATTAAATATTAAAAAAAAAGGATTTTTGAAGTGTGCATTAAATTGAAATAGTACATTGCGACACAAGTGCGAAAAACATGAAATTCGAAAGGAATGATGTTTTAAATCGACACAAGTTACAAATTTCTAAGGTCCGACCGAGATCCATATTTTAGTTTCGGCCGAAACCGAGACCGAGAATAAATTTGATTCTCGGTCGAGACAGAGACCGAGACTTGATAGAAAGGATAAAAAAACGTATCAATTACATTAAAACACCCCAAGCAAATACCTATAGTAAGTCCAACGTCAAACTAGATACCTACAGCAATTTTTTTAGATATTTTCTTTTTTTGAATTTTTTTATGTAGGTACCCCAAAAACCGGAATTCGAATTTTAGGTACCTATTTTTTTATCGATTCTATGATTACTCTAAATTATTCTTTCCGATCATTTTAAGGTGAAATTGAAGTCAGTGTTAGGTTGGTACTTAATACTCATATAGTTTTGTATAGTTGTGTATAGTATATTGGGTCTGTGGACTCTCTCCTTTGCAAGATGGCGCTTAGACTGGTTGCATTTAATGTGCTCCTTAAATAAGAAATTGTTTTACATTAATAAAGAACTCATAGAAGACAAGTGTTTCCTTTCACCATCATAACATGGTGTCAGAAGTGGTGGAATAAGTGAAACGGAAGAAAACGTCACAGAACACAGGAATCTCAACAGTTGGCAATGGCGGACGGCGTCCAAGATTTAGACATGAAGTCGAATGGGCTAGGAACGTCTTTACCTAAGCTCATGATCTCATCGGACACTACAAATAATAATGTTGAAGAATGGAAAAGATGGTGGCAGCGCTTCGACATATACCTACTGGCATCAGGACTGGACAAAGCCGACGACAAGAGGAAAATAGCAATCATGTTACACTCAATGGGTGCTAAAGAATGCGTGAGCTTGCAAAAGCTGTCATCGCGGCTCAACAAGACTCTGATAGAATAGTACAGGAGAACAATGCATTGAAAGATGTATCATATCTAAGGGGCAGAAGTCACAACCGCAGTCACACTCGTCAAAGGTCAAATAGTCAATCAAGAAATCAGTCAACGTCAAGAAATCAGTCAACGTCAAGAAATCAGTCAAAGTCAAGAAATCAGTCTAATTCAAGAAGTCAAGCAACGTCTGGATACCAGTCATCGAGTCAGTCCTACCACAGTCAACCAGCTTCATCCGGGTCATCGCAGCGAGGTCAGCAGTCTACATGTGCACGCTGTGGGCAAGTCCATCGTTTCAAGTGTCCAGCAGCCAACGTTCAATGCAGGTCATGTAATTCCTTTGGTCACTATGCTAAATTTTGTTTTAAAAATAAACATATTAGACAGCTGGAACTAAATAACCTCGATGATGACAATGCTAACTGCTCTGAGAGGTTCTTTGTGGGGCACATAAAGCAACAAACAAAAAAGAAAGAGTCATGGTACTTGAAAGTCAATGTCAATGGTCGGGATATTAATTGTCTATTAGATACTGGGGCAGAATCCAATTTAATGTCACTAGAAACTTATGAAACTTTAGGACTTAACAATATTAAACCAACTTCAATTTGTATTAACGCATATAGAGATCAGATCCCAATAATTGGTGAATGTGAATTGGAATGTCATTTCTATAACAGAGTAGAAAAAATAATATTTCCAGTAACACCTGTAAGAGGTAAAACCATTTTAGGCCTTGATAGTTGTAAAGATATAGGTATAGTCAAACGTGTCTACTGGTTAGAACAAGCAGATAACTGTCCAATGCTCACACAATATAATGATGTTTTTCAGGGTCTGGGGTGTCTGCCTCCCGTCTGCCATCTAAAACTAAAGGAAGATGCTGTGCCAAGCATTGATCCGCCGAGAAAGGTACCATTCGCACTTCTGAAGGACCTGAAAAATGAGCTGGATCGCATGGAGGACATGAAAGTCATTGAAAAAGTCACAAAACCTACAGCGTGGGTCAACTCTGTAGTAGTCACCGCTAAGTCAGCAGGTCAGCTTAGAATATGTCTAGATCCTAGAAATTTAAATAAAAATATTATGAGGGAACATTATCCATTGAAAAACATAGATGAAATTAGATCACAATTAAAAGGTGCTACTTGTTTTTCACACTTAGATGCATTTTCTGGCTTTTGGTCTTTGAAACTTGATGAAGAAAGTTCTGAACTCTGCACGTTTCAGACTCCCTTTGGTAGATATAAATATCTTAGGCTGCCATTTGGTATAAATGCATCAACAGAGATTTTTTACAGAGTTATCTGTGAACTGTTTGGTGACATAGAAGGTGTTCTCATATTTGTTGATGATTTTTTAGTTTACGGGGAGACACCAGAAATTCATAATGAAAGGCTTAAAAAAGTATTAGATAGAGCTAGACAAGTCAATTTAAAATTAAATAAGTCAAAGTGCAAATTTGGAGTGTCTGAAATTGAATTCTTAGGATATATGTTTAATCGAAATGGTGTCAAAGTGAGTCCAGAACGTGTAGAGGCAATTAGGCAAATGCCAAGTCCTAGAAATGTCAAAGAGTTACAAAGATTCCTTGGGATGGTTAACTTTGTAGGTTGTTTTATTGATAATTTGTCAGCAAAGACCATGCTCATGAGATCTTTGTTGAAAAAAGATGTACAATGGCAGTGGGATAGCAACCATGAAAAAGAATATTGTCAACTAAAAGAAGTAATATGTAACACGCCAGTATTAGCGCATTATGATGTCAACTTACCTCTAGTCTTGTCGGTAGACTCATCCAAGTCAGCGCTGGGTGCAGTAATTATGCAAAATAACAAACCAATTGCTTATAGTAGCAAGACATTAACCAAGTCTCAACAGAATTTCGCTCAAATCGAGAAAGAACTTTTTGCCATCCAGTTTGGATGTTCCAAATTTAATCAGTACATATACGGACGTAAAGTCATAGTGCACACAGATCACAAACCTTTGGTTTATCTTTTTAAGAAGCCATTGCATGAGGTACCGGCAAGATTGCAGCGTATGATGCTAACTTTACAAAAGTATGATTTAGAAGTTGTACATATACCTGGCAAGGAAATGTATATATCTGATACTCTGTCTAGAGCAGCCTTAAAGGATCATTTCATTCCTGATAATGAATCTGACACATCTTATCATGTAAATTTAATTGAGTCAAATTTAGCAATCAGTCCAGAGTACAAAAGTAGATTGCTGCAGGCAACCACTGATGATGAAACACTCCAATTATTAAAAAAATATTATTTTGAAGGCTGGCCCAATAGTAAAGATAAAATCAACTCATTAGTGAAACCCTTTTGGAATATACAGGGTGAAATTCATGTCATTGGGGATTTATTGTTCAAAGGGTCAAATTTGATTATTCCAAAGTCCATGCAAAAAGATACATTAAATAAATTGCATGAAGGGCATCAGGGGATAAGTAAGTGTCTAAGATTAGCCAGAGATTCAATATATTGGTCTAATATGTCTGCTGATATAAAAAATGTAGTTGAACAATGCAGCATCTGTGCTAAGTTCAAACCTAGTAATCAAAAAGAACCTTTAAGGAACCATGAGATAAGCACATATCCTTGGCAGAGAGTAGGTATTGATCTCATGCATTTTGACAACTTGACCTATATTGTAGTAACTGATTATTACTCAAAGTATATAGAAACAGCCATGTTAAAAAATAATAGTACAGCTCAAAATGTCATCATAAACTTAAAGTCAATATTTGCCAGACATGGAATACCCATGACATTAGTGTCAGATGGGGGTCCTCCTTTCCAGTCATCAGAATTTAAATCATTTTTACATGAGTGGGATATAGAACACATTGTAACCTCTCCCTACCACTCACAGTCTAATGGTCAGGCTGAAAGTTCAGTAAAAATTATAAAAAACATGCTGAAAAAATGTAAAGAGGATGGGTCCGATCCTTACTTATCTTTGTTACAGTATAGAAACACAGCAAAAAATCATATGTTGTCACCAGCTGAATTGTTGATGTCTAGAAAATTAAGAAGTAAAATACCTACAAGCCTTAGCAAACTCAGACCTAAAGCAGTGACATTTCATGAATATCAGAAATCTGCTACTATAAACAATAAAGAGATGTCTAGATATTACAATAGGAATGCTAGACCATTGTCTATTTTGTATTCAGGTGATCAGGTATATTATAAGAAAAATCCTCATAGTACATGGGAAAAAGCTGTAATTGTAAAGAGACTAGGTAACAATAGGTCGTATATAATAAAAAATAATAATGGTGTAACTTATGTAAGAAACAGGGTTCATCTCATTCATAACTATAGTATCTTAAATAGTGACTTGACACGAGTGTCTCCTATGCGATCTTGCTCACCACAAAAGGAAACAAATACTGAGGTGGCAGAGGCGAGGCGGGAGACAGGAACTCCAGTACCAGTACCAACTGGTAAAGTAACAACTAGATCAGGCCGTGTTGTCAACCCTCCAAAGCGTTACATAACTGAATGTTAAATTTAGAGTAAAGATTATTATAAAGTGAATGTAGTTTATAGAAAACATTTAAAAATTTAAGAAAGACCAGTTAAAAGGAAAGACTGTCAAATTTAAAGATAAAATATTACATTGTTAAGACAATACTCTAACATAGCATATTGTATGGAGATATTAACTTTATTTAAATACTGGTCAGTTAATATTGTATAATTGTTTAATTAAACTTAAGGAAACGGATGTTAGGTTGGTACTTAATACTCATATAGTTTTGTATAGTTGTGTATAGTATATTGGGTCTGTGGACTCTCTCCTTTGCAAGATGGCGCTTAGACTGGTTGCATTTAATGTGCTCCTTAAATAAGAAATTGTTTTACATTAATAAAGAACTCATAGAAGACAAGTGTTTCCTTTCACCATCATAACAGTCAGTTCATGTCAATATGACACCAATAAAATCGCAGTAAGTTCGCGAGATGGCATCAAGCTCCCCAATTACAGCTCATTACGAATCTCGGCCACAGCCGAGAGTCCCGGCCATTTTTGGCCGAGAATGCCGAGACTGAGACCGTGACTGAGATCTCGGTCGGACCTTACAAATTTCCTTTCTGCGCGTGTCTCGTACGACGTTTTTTAGTACAAATGGCCCTCTGAAGTTTTGGACCCGACGTAAAATGAGCCACTTCTCTCACTAGCGCCTAAAAAAGGCACCATTTGTACTAAAAACATTATTTTTTTATCTCAAAGTTGTTTATTTGTAAAAATAATTTCGAGAAGCTCTGTTTTATTTCCATCAAATAAATAGCTATCTTAACATCTATGTAAATGATGTCTAATGGCACATCGAATGTTTCCATGGTTGTAGCAGTATGTCCAGTTCGCTGTGACGAAGGTGTTCGCTCCCATCCCGTGCTCGCGGGTCCTGAGCGCGGTGCTGCAGGGCGGCTGCGGCGTCGCCCAATTCTGCCACTCGCTGATGAAAGGTGAGAACCCTGCCTGCCACAATTGGGTTACACATCACATCACATCATCAGCCTTTGTTAGTCCACTGCTGGACGTAGGCCTCTCCTATTAACTATGCGTATAGAGTATAGACGCATTAGGAGGTAAATGCCCATAATCGCCACGCTGGGCAAGCGGATTGGCGATCGCAGTAATGTGTCCACTATGATAACGCTGCTACCCATCATCAATCTTGTAGAGTGGTCAGTGACACTTTAATCCCTTAGTCGACTCTTACGACACCCGCAGGAGGAGTTGGGGTGGTGACAAATGTATTCTTACTGCCGTCACCACACGGCAATTGGGCTACACATAGGGCCATTACGGAATTCGCGAAACCAGGACAGACTCCAAAAAACCCCGGACATTTAGCGTGAATCCCTTTTTTCCCGGACTTTGTACACAATAATACCGCTTAGTACTTAAATTCCATGAGATGTTTCCTCATACGAAAAGTCTGGGTTTTCCCGGGTACTTCTGGTCTCCCCGGACGGTTTCTAAACTGAGACAAATCCGGTGTAATCCGGACGGCAGACCTAGTAACACAACAAGTTGTACTATATCCATTTACAACTTTCGCCTTCAATTCAGCTCTTGGAACTTCAAAAGGTATTTTCGGATCAAATTGGGCTAATGATTTTCATAGAAATTACTTAAATATAATAACCTGCAAAGCAGCTGCAAGTCAGAGGTCCTCAACCCCGGTATCTCAGGATCTCGTCTAAACACCAAAGATTATTATTAACATTATACAGGGTGTGGCCTGTAATAGGAGCAAAAAATAAAACGGTACACTAATAACCCAATAAATAGTCATAATTTAATAGTTAAAACTTAAAAAAAAAAATTTTTTTTGCAAAAAAAAAAACATTTTTTTCCTTTTTTTTATGTAGTTTTACTGCAGTCGACTTATACCAAAAAAGTTAAATCGGTGTAAAACAAAAAAAAAATTTTTTTTTTGATAAACCAGTTAAAAAACCATGAGTTCAAAAAAACTTTTTAGCTCATTTAGTTTTATGTCCACTGAACTACCAATATGTTTAATCATTAATAAGGTACAATGTTGTGATTTCTCCTTAATGGATAACTTTAAAACACTGGGACCTTTTGCGAATAACTAGAGGCAGTCAGAGGAGTCTACCATTTGATTTATTGCTCCTGTTACAGGCCACACCCGGTATAAGTACGTCGCATTCTAATTTGATCCAATCATATGCAAAAACTTTAGCGCGAGGGACTTTAGACCAAAGGATGGGCGCGCTCTCACTTTATTTTTAGCACCCTGTCTCACTCTAGGTGAAATAACAACATCCATTGAACGCTATTGCGGATCTCATGAGTTACACATTGCTGCGGACTCGTACGAGAAAGGTATGAGTAATTCCCAGAAATAGTGTACCAAATATGCTGGAATTTATGCATTATGAAATAATATTTTCCTATTCCAGCTTCTAGAGCTCGTGAAATGGTCACCACCGTGAGCTACGCCGAGTGCGCGCCGGGCGAGGCGCCACTCCGCGAGTACTCCTTCACAGCAGTGGGTAGGTGGCACACATTTCAGGTTATATTTCGTCTATTACGATTTGCTACCTCATCACTTGCTAACAGTACATATTCTCTATTTGTTCGGTATATGGCTACCGTAGCTCTCCTGGTATTTATTCTGTCTACGAAGCTGAAGATTCCAGGTTTGAGTTCCTGTTATGGCATTTATTTGTGTATTTATTACAAATATTTATGACTTGGTGTTGGATTTTTCTATGTATTTAAGTCTTTTGTATGCTATCTTTTATGTAAATCGTCGTCAAGTCTAGTACCCTTCCCTACTCACAAGCCTTAATTAAGCTTAGTGTGGGACTAGATTGATTTGTGTAAGATTGCCCATGATATTTATTTATAAATATTACAAAATTCTTACAAACCCAAACAATTCGAACTGTTTTTATCTGCAACTCAATCAAAAACCAACATAAACAGTCACTTTGAATATGAGAACACTTTGTAGATCCTGGCGAAGAAGACGAGATAAGCGAGTTAGACGCGCGGATAGCACAAATGCGCGCGGAGGCCGCTCGGGTCGCGGCGCTGCGGCGCGCGCTGCTCGCGCACGCGGGCAGCCTGCGCGGCATGCTGCGCGCGCGCCGCCAGCTGCAGCGGCCGCCGGCCTCGCTCGACGAGTTCCGGCGGCTCAATGACAAGCTAAACGACAAGGAGTTTCGCAAGGAGCTGGTCAGTGATGATATTAATCTTTCCAAGACCTCCACTGTTGTCCAGCAATCATTGCCGCAATGCCACCTGCATCCAGCGCACTTCTGCGACCTACACTAGGTCATTAGTCCACCTTGTGGGGGACCCACAAGGTGGACGTGTGGTGACGGCAGAAAGATACATTTGTCACCACCCCAACTCCTCCTGCAGGTGTCGTAAGAGTCGACTAAGGAATTGAAATGTCACTGACCATATTTGACTAAAGATTGATGATGGGCAGCAGCGTCATCATAGTGGACACATTACTGCGATCGCCAATCCGCTTGCCCAGCGTGGCGATTATGGGCATTTACCTCCTAATGCGTCTATACGCATAGTTAATAGGAGAGGCCTACGTCCAGCAGTGGTCTATCATAGGCTGATGATGATGATGATGTGGGGGACCCATGCTACGCTTTCCGGTACGCGGTCGCCACTCAAGAACGTATCCGCTCCAACTACCATCGATTGCTCGTTGCCACTTAAGTTTAGAGAGCTGGCGATTATTCTGGTTCTGCTGCGGATAGCCTCATTTGTATTACGGTCTTGCAGAGAGACTCCTAGCATAAACTCTCCGTTGCCCTATCTCATCACATAACTGTTCCTGTGGGTGTTGTAAGAGTCGACTGAGGGGTTGAAGTTACGATGACCATTAATTGAAGATTCATGATGGGCAGCAGCGTCATCATAGTGAACACACCACTGCGATCGACATTTCGCTTGCCAGGCGTGACGATAAAGGGTATATTACCATTTTATGCATCCATTCGTACGCATGGCTAGTAGGAGAGGCAATGTCTAGCAGTGCACTGAAATAAGCTGATGATGTAATATGTCATCACTATAAGGAAATATACATTAGTTATATGAATAATCGATTTATAAAATATGTTGTACCTACGTTCCGTTGATGCGTTTGTTTAGAAGGCGGAATACCAGGAGATATGCTGTGAGTCGGCGTCGGCGGGCGCGGCGGTGCGGCGCGCGCTGCAGCGCACGCTGGCGCCCGCCGTCGCCGCGCGGTTCTCGCTCACCGGCAAGTCCTACCGCGGCCGGGCCAAGGAGAACTACATGGCCACCCGGCCTTACCACATCCTTGAAGGTGCGAGTTGTGCCAACTAGTTTCTTAGAACTACTAAAAAGATTTACTACAACCGTAGTCGTACCATGAGGTTTCAAGCATAGTTTACGTTAGGTTTAACCCGATATGTAATGCAGGCCATCGCGCTCGTTTCAAAAAATTGCTGCGAGCGCGATAGAATGCTTTACGAATCGAGTATAACCATCATCATCTTCAGCCCATAGTCGTCCACTGCTGGACATAGGCCTTCCCCAATTCGCGCCACCATACTCGGTCCTCAGCTCTCCGCATCCAACCATAAACGATACCTACTTGAAAACTCGTGGTACGGCTACCATTAGTAAATGAAACGAAACTACAGGCTGTCATTAACGAATCATGAAGCACATGTGTGTACATGCCTGTAGTGGCGCGTCGGTACTAACGTTTTTTTTTATAATCAGTGACTAATGCATATGACGATAAAGTTTTGTTTTATTTCAGGAGTGATCAGAAAACAGTTCAAAGATTTGGACAAACCGAAACTGCAAAAGTTTGTGAGTAAGTGGCTGTCCGGCGGGCCATGGTCCGTCGAGCCCGCTGGTGATGCCGCGAGTGTCGCACCGGGTGCCGCGAGTGCCGCGCCGGGTGCCGCGAGTGCCGCGCCGGGTGCCGCGAGTGCCGCGCCTGGTGCCACCCGCGGTACGCGCGGTGCCGCCCGCGGCGCGCTGTCTGCCACCCGCGGTACGCACGGTGCCGCCCGCGGGACGCGCGGTGCCGCCCGCGGTACGCGCGGTGCCGCTCACGGGGCGCGCGGCGCTGCCCGCGGCGGCCATTTGCCTCACGACACAACACGACTCACACTTTGAACGTCCTTTTTAGACTATTTTTTGGGTGTTTCTATCATTTCGTGCAAATCATATGTTTGCTGAAATAAAAAATAAACTAACTGCTAAATTCATTTCAAATATTTTTTATATGTTGCGTGAGGTTCATAGGAATACTTAGCATCTAAAATTAATTATATTATTGCAACATAAAATATATAAATAAAATATAAACATGCTAAAAACTCATTACCATCACCGGTCAGAACCTAGATTTACAGATTTGAGAGCGAATTACATAACTATTACATGTACTACTTTGATTCAACCTCTTAATTTAGATGAAGTATTTATAAGGGAGTGAAAGTTTAGTGGTTTAACAGTTTTAACACTGAATATTTAAATCCACTGCAGCAAAATCTTTTTGTTAAGAAAATAATTTCATTACCATAAATATAGTTTGCAACAACGGAATTGGCCAGTAGGCATTGCAAATGTTATTCTATACGAAGTTCCCTCTGTCCGCGATCCCCACCTTAGTCGGCTAGTAAACAGTGAACAAGACGGACGTGTGCCAATTTTTTATGAAAAAATATATCGCGGCGGAGTTTTGGATTTGGTACAGTTTTTTTTCATTACCATTTGCACTGTTTGGATATTAATTTTTAAGTGTTTTATTGAACTGTGAATACTTAAATAATGAATATTCTGTTCGAATGCTTAGTGAATGAATGGACCTGCAATTGCATTTATTTTTAAAGAGTTAATCTACAAAAGGTAAGGAAAAGTCATTACCATTCTTGTCATTACCGTAATTTACTGTTAACATACTAAAGAGAATGGTAATGAACTAAAAATTATGGTAATGAATTTCAGTATTAAATTCTTGCTACCATCTTATGTTAATTACCATTCTCGTTTTTTATCATGCACCTGACTGTTGAAAGTAACAAGTAATATTCAAAACTACATTTTCAGTAGGTATATTCCAAATATAACCAGTTATTCATTAAAAGATCTCAAAATTCAAACTTAAACTTTCGACTACGTTATTTCTTTTTTTGACCTATCATTACCAACATCGCATTTTCATTCCCATATTCTATACGTCATTACCATTTCTTTTGGAAAAATCTTTTGTTCATAAATCGGTCAATTTTGCGTACAATTGAAAATGTATTATTGATTAATGTTTCTTTTTCGTAAGTCTTACCATTGCCACAACAAAAAAATGAAAATAAAAAATTCTCCCAAATTCGCCCAATTTGCACGAAATGATAGAAACACCCTTTTAGGGTGGGTTACGAAATCAAATGTGAATGTCTAGAACCAGAATGGAAGATAAATAAACCTTTATTGTTATTTTTCGAATTCTACCTTACCACATCATAACAGGGTACATGGTATGATGGTGTCTTACGTCCGCCACGTAGATTTTAATAATTTAGTTATTGTTTTCGACATGACATTTATTATAACTTAATCTTCATTATTTTGTGAAATCACATTTATTGACTCTAAATATATGTATACCTTCAGATACCTATCACACGTGAAAGAAAAGTATGTAACACTATTTAGGATTGAATTGATATGAATTGGTATGAAGTTTTGTATTGTTTGTATTTGGTCGTGTGGTGACGGCAGTAAGAATAAGAATACATTGGTCATCACCATCACCCCAACTTTTCCCATTAGTGTCGTAAAAGCCGAATAAAGATTGAAGTGTCACTCACCATTCTTTAATAGAGGATTGATGATTGGCAGCAGCGTCATCATAGTGGACACATTACTGCAATCGCTAAATGCGTCTATATGCATAGTTAATAGAAGAGGCCTACGTCCAGCAGTGGGCTGAGAGATTAGGCTTATGGTGTTACCTAAGATTAGTTAATGCCTGACTTGGAAAAATGATTGTGTCGAGGAAATTATTATGAAAAATGTTTCTTTATTAGAAAAGCCTACAATAAATATTAGAGATTATGTAGATTCCAAACCCCAATTTCAACATACATTTGATACATTTGATTGGATACATTTTGAGGATTCCTAAACTAAAAGTCTCGGCTAGTTACTTTAAAACACGAATTTTCCCAAGGCTGTAATATTTTCATATGGACCAATGAAATGAATATTTTTTACACACGTGAGCTAGGTGGAGATAGAAAACTATGCTAAAAAGCAGAAAATTTAAATTTATAAGTAATTGTAAGATATTATTAACGATTTTTACATTTTATTCTTAATTTGTTAAAAACTTTCATAAAAGATGTTTTACTTATGAGGTTACGCTGTTTTATTTATTAATCATAGTTATTCGTATAATAAAGTTTATAATTGCTAGATATGCTATTTCTTTACTCCCTTTATCATAAAGTTTGTGTTTAATTTAATTCACTTTTATCACATCGTTCCGAAAATATTAGTCTGAGTCTGACCTATTTGACACCTTGTACAGTACTATGTCAATGTCTATGTCAATCATGAGAACCAAATCGTGTACAATCAACAAATCAATTGGAGCCACCATACAACCATGTCATAGTGACAACTAGTAAAATATTTCTAATAATGTGCTTTATAGCGTCACTTTGATATGGTTACCGAGTGGCCAAGAGTTTGGAAGAATTGGTTGACTGTATCTGCTTCGAATATATATATGTTTTTCTATTTTCATATTATTCCATTGACATAATACAGGGTGGACGATATGAAGTGTTACCAAGTAGATTTTTTTAAGTCAGGTGTCAAGGCGGCTTACTATCGGAAATATGTTTTGGACACCGCATTGAAGTGTTAGGCACGCAAACATTTGGGTTGTAGACTGCAAACATAAGAATGAAACTGAGTGTTGAGTAGCAGCGCTTTCAACATTGCCTGTCGACAGCTTCAGGCGGTAGAGCGGGGATGACACGGGGCCGATCTGCCGACGACGCTGGAACGGTCGTAGGGTTTCTTAATGAGGGGCAGGTTCCTTTTTGTGCTTCCTTTATTTCCTTTCTGAGTGGAGGTCGGCTTCACACTGCCGCCATAGAAAACGTAGTCAGCTACGAATACCAACATAGTCGGCTACGAATTTTAGCCAATCGAAAATAAGTATCGACCAATCAGGCATCAACAATTTTACTTCTCAAAAAGTCTCGCGCCGTTCCGCTTATAAATCTTATTGGGCGTGAAATACTGAGCACTGATTGGTCGGTTTCTCTTCACATCGTTCACTTAACTCTAGCCTATTTTAACTATGATCTAGTTACATTTGTTTGATTCTTAATTAGGTCATGCCGCAATGTTTACATTTAATGTTTACAAACAAATTTGCACGTGTTGATACACTGATCGAAACAAAGAAACATGTGATAATATTTACATTTTGAATACAATAAGCTTTCGAAGGTCTATTGTTCTCCATTACCTGCGTTTTTATGGGTTTAAACCTTTATTGTAAACATTATTCTAGGTCAATGGCTCGAGGGTTTATTACATAATTTAGATAGGTATCTGACCAACATTTTGCAAGTTATAAATCTATAGTTTTTGCATTATCTAAGTTCTGGCGATGCATTAAGTGGTTCGTTCAAAGTAAAAAATGTTGCGTTTAGAATCTTAGACGGTAAGTTCAGCCAATTATTTTTAACCAATAGACGACGAGTACACGTTTCTCGTCTCCTTTCATACAAATATGCATTTATGTTATGAAATCACTTATATGCTAATGATTACTTATACCTAACTTAATTACATGAGGGTTATTTATTTACAGAATCTGCCTTATTCTAAACGTTTTGCGATGCGTGTCGTTGTGTTGCCAACACTGAGCTTCAGCTTATAAAGCTCTCAAGAACAAAAAATGGCTGAAAATCAAATTTCACGTGTCATTTCTCCAGTGTAATGAGTTTCGGACTTTTTGTCTGATCTATTTTTAAGAGAAAGGTGAAAGCAATTAAACATGCTCGTATAAATGCAATGAAGAAAGCGATCGTATTTCACTGGCATATACCGCTACCCAGGGATCACAAACGTGCTACGAGCAAATACTTTTTTACCATTTGAAGACCATAGTCAAGGTACCTCGGACGTTAGGTGATCTTGGTCGTTTTTCTTTGGTATATGACATCTAATATTTATAATTTATATTTATATAGTATTAAGTAGTGTGACTACTGGGGAAAAATAAAAATAAGAGTACAAATCAAAATATTTAGTAAATAAATAATTTGCTTTGTATTTTCACATTACGTTAAAAACAAGTATTTTATAAAAAAAAATTAACTACGTACACATTTTTTTTTACTTCGTTTATTTAATCAGACTTCATACCAGTATGAGCTAAGCTTTATAGTAACTTTCGTTGCGTTTTATGGTATGGTAACGTATTTTTTTTAAATGTTACGTCTATGTCTCATTCGTCAAAATCCACAGCCTTACCAAAACGTAACATATTTTTCCTATACTTTAGCATAAAATTATCTCTGGTTGTCAACCAATCATAATCAACAGCAGGATTCACCACCCTGCCAAAACGCGTGATGTGATGTAACAATGATTAATTGATTATTATTCGGAGAAGGTTCGGATTCGGACACCGCTGCGCCCGCGGCGGCGGCGGCGCACTGCCGGTGTCACTCGGCCGGCGTAGACATGTCGTCAGACGGCTGCGCCCGCACTGCTGATTCCGGAAGGTATTCTGAATCTGGGTTGCGATGACGCCTGTTTCTTACTAGACGACCGCCCTGCATCAATCAAATTACATATGATCATGATCAGATACCATAATATTAACAGTAACACATTTTATATCTATCCGAACTTTAACTTTTTGACCAAGCGTTAGTTAGAATCGCAGCCGCTACTATGTAATAGGACACCTACCTTATTCACATGTATAGATATCGACATTGTGTTCCTACAATTACTTTATTATTGTTACTTTATAAAGCTGGCGAAAGGCGACGATGGCGACCGACGTGTGTCCGCCGCCGACGACGTTCGAATGTTTTGCTGCCGGCGCCGTTTCAGAGAAACCACCCTCAAACATTCGCGAACAAAACATTTGAACGTCGTCGGTGGCGGACACGCGTCGGTCGCCCATCGCCGGCCAGAAAAGCCAGGACCTTACCGCGATGCCGGCTGCGTCGTCGAGCAGCCGCTGCGCCTCACTGAGCGCGCGCCGCCCGCGCCGCCGCCGCGCCGCGCCCGCCGCGCGCGCCGCCCCCACCAGCCGCTTCACCGCGCATGCGTCCTTTATCAACTGGAAGACCACATAGCATCCATAACAACGATTATTTATATCAGGACCGATCGGCATAATAAATAAATATTTCCATAAATAGCACATTACTAGAGCCCGGACTCGCTTCGTTCGTCTATATGTCTTCGGCCGGCAAACCCATATTTCCGAGTATTTACAGTGTTTTTCTCGAACATGTCATGAAATAAACAACAAAAACATCAACTTCATTGCATAGTGGCAGAATGTCATGATGCCTGTGCCTCAAATTTATGTGGAATGGAATTAAAAAAGAGCACTGCCGAGAACGGCAGGCTAGTGTGTAGAGATGAGTTCGCGGAAGGGCCGCTGGTCCCACAAGTCGCAGGCGGCAGCCAGGCCGCGAGTCACGCGCACTGTACCGCCGAGCATGCAACATGACACAGACACTACAAGTGTATTAGTGTAACAGCTGGTCCCACCTGGTCGCAGGCAGCAGCCAGATCGCGTTCGGCCGCCGCGAACCGCGCGCGCGCCGCCTCGCGCGCCGCCGCCGCGCCTGCAACACGACACAGACACTACAAGTGTAACAGCTGGTTCCACCTGCTTGCGGGCGGCGGCCAGGTGGCTCACGGCCGCCACAAGCCGCGCACGTGCCGCCTTACTCGCCGCCGCCGACGCGCTTGCAACACGAAACGAATAGATGAATACGTCGTTTAAAAACATTTTCTCTTGCAAAGTAAAATTTTGGATACAGTAAAAGCTGTATCTAAAATATCAATCATTGAGAGATTGACACTCACGCATTGAGACGGGTCTAACGAAATTTGATAGTATGACGTGGTTTCGTTCTCAAGTTCCCATCATTACCTCATTCCGATCCCACCATCAAAACGACAACCATCTTACGACGTGTAGCGATTATTAAGAGTCTAGCAATTTTGTAGCTTAGTTTTAAGGTGCGACCGCACCAATTCTGAAATCAATGTGGCATGCGGCATGCGGCAAAAACGTTACGGATACGATGCGTCACTGCGATTCCGTACAGTTACCATTTTAATAAGTTTAACGCGGGTACCTCGGAAGCGGCAGTCGCGCAGCGGCGCGTCGTCGCGGCCGCACGGCGCGTCCGCCGCGCACGTCGCCAGCGCCGGCACGTCTGCAACCACAGACACGAGTGTGGAGCGACATTTATCGGATTATCGTTAAATACGGATTCATTTATTCATGGGGTATTCAGTGGTATCACGTTACAGAGATGAAGATACTGCGTTACGCGTGCTGATCGCATTCGGAACGAGTACCTGGCAGCCTCGCAGTCCGTGGCGTAGCGGAGAAGCTCCGAGAAAGCCGTCTCCGTTGGTTTGATCGCGTTTTTCATCGGCCACCTGACTATGTAGGAAACAAATGCCTTAACCTAGCCCTTGACGGCCTCCGACTCCGCGGTAGACCAAAAAAGCGATGGCTAGATGTCGTGAAGGCTGACATGAGTTTAAAAGGGCTGATAGTAGGAGATGCCCAGGATCGCGGAAATGTAAGAGGAAAGCGGACCCTGGCGAAGGCCGGGATAACGCTAGATAGAAGAAGAAAAAGAGTATAAAATGGAAATAATAGAAAATGGTATTGTTTAAATATGTATTATATAATTGTAATGGTCTATTATTTACGATGAAAGCCAGCACAAATTGGCCGTGTGGTGACGGCAGTAAGAATACATTTTGTCACCATCCCAATTCATATCGTGGGTGTCGTAAGAGTCGACTAAGGGATTGAAGTGTCACTGACCATTGATAGAAGCTTGATGATGGGCAGCAGTGTCGTGTGGACACTGGACACATTACTGCAATAGCCAACCCGCTTACCCAGCGTGGCGATTATAGGCATTTACCTCGTAATGCGTCTATACATGGTTGGTGGGAGAGGTCTGAAATAGGCTGATGAATAAGAATAAGAAATGTTTATTAGCACAAAACAATATTTGCTTGGATACATTAACATTCAAAACTCGTGAACAGTGAATTGCGCTAAAAGGTCTTCACTCAGCATGATGTCCCGCAGTGGGTCCCTGTAGTGAAACTCACTACGTGACGCAGATTTTCAGTGAAGCCCATTTGAACTAGAGGATACTGTCATGTGGTGTGAAGCAAAAATAATAGTGTATGTTGCCTTTTGCCAGCAATACTAACTGGCGGTGTACCCGTCGAGGAGCATGACCGCCGTACTCCGTCCCCCGCTCCCTCCCCCTCCCCCGCCGCCCCCCCCGGCCGGCGCGCGCGCCGCGGCCGCTAGAAGCGCGCGCAGCTCCGGCGCGGCGACCATCGGCTCGAAAACGCGCGTGACCGCCAGCTGGACGTACTGTCGACGAAACGTAACGTTATTACATTGCTTGTTACAATTTGTAAATTGTTATACCCTGTTCAACAGCCTTAAACTTTGGCAATAGAAAAAGACAGTCTATATTATACACAAGGGTTGAAAGTGACCCATCACACGAGATATTTTGGCGCTAAAACGAAGGGAGAGCGCCAATTGTTCGAGGGTGAAATGGGTGCTTTCACGCGGAAAAATCACTCTACTTTTCAATTTCATGTCCACTGCGAGAATAATAAAATACCACAATACATTTTATTAAGTTTACCTATAATACACCCTCTAGTTTCCGCAACGGCCATTGGCCGATTACATTGTACTTGATGCAGTTGGTCACGAGTACAACGTACCACTCCACTACATCGTAATGGTCATGCCGAAACGTGAAATAACTGCCATAGCTATATATGCTCATGGCATTATGTGTGGCAATCAAAAATTACTTTCCATCCTAGAGCCAGAAACGCCAACAATAATTTGTCCAACGAGGTGTCTCTGAAGTTCTCATTTCTGGGATTTGTCTCTGTCACTCCAACGAAGGCGTTCCTTAGAGTGACTGGGAAAAATCCCCGAAATTTACGAACTTCGGTGTCCGTGGTAGGGCTGCAGCTCAATGATTCTCTTGCATTACCATTATCTTTTGTATACAAAATCACAATCGGTTGAAGATGACTGCTGCAAAATTAAATTGCAATAATTATTTGATCATATTTTGGCCATTTTTGAAGGCAAGTTTATGGGCCATTCGCCATTAGATATATTGGAGCGGAACTGTGCTCACGAATATTTGAGCAGGTTTTATTGTCGTGGTGGCGCTACAGTACGGTTCAGATATTTTATACCACCATGGCCGCTCCGGTATATCTGATAGCGATTCACGGTATAAATAAAGTACCTGCCCCGACGTGTCATGGTAAACACCATAAGTACCATAACAAGGAAAAGAAAGTTACCGACTGCCGAGTTCCAAATCCTGGGGAACAGAATAATATCCAAGTGTTTTTGGCTCTGACACGGTTACACCACTATCAACAGATACCACTTGTTCCTGCAAAAAGGACTTAGTGAAAACCAGAAAACTACGACAAACCCCGGATCTCTGTAGCTTCATCAGGAGTAAGTGGTGATCAACAGAATCAAAAGCGCGCGTCAGGTCTCAGAAAACAACAGCAATAATTTTCTTCTCATCCAAATAATTCAGTGATTGCTGGTGACTGCACGCACAGCGTTGACGGTCAAATTGCGCTGGCGGTATGGTCATGAAATAATTGATTGTCCTCGAATCATTTATTTAAACTATTTCATGTTCCATGTTCAACGACTTTTGACATTTCAGGACATACAGCTCATACGGAGTCACCTCAGTGACCACGACGCTCAGCTATTGAAGTTACACATCTCTAAACATAATGATGTAAATATATGTTGAGTCTGAAGGGCGACCTTCAGGGTGGGAGGCCGAAAGCTGTGCTCGCGGAGGCCTGGACCTTCACTTCGAGGGCCCAAGCGTGGGCGAAGGCCGAGGCGCCAGAGTCCAGCGCTACCACACCAGGCGATGGACTAGTTTAACGTAAAAATGAATGACAATCGTTTTGACAACCTGTGAAGGCCGTAGGCCGTACTCCGCGTAGGGCCGAAGGGCCGAATCATCCCTTAGAGGAGCGCTGGTTTACGAGGCCGAAAGCCGAGCTACCAGAGCCCAGCCCCCGGCCCGGACCACCGGAGCCAGAAGCCCAGACTTTCACTTAGAGGGCCCCAGCGTGTCGCTTGGAAGAAATTTAAAGCGAGGCCGAAGAAGAAGCTGCGAGAAAATTGAGTTACCAAGCTTCTTCAACTACCCCAGCATTTAAATAAGCCCTGTTCCGCATAGGGCCGAAGGCCTGAAACGTCACTGGTGTCCCACGTGGTACAAACGTCCATTAATATTGCCTTAACAATCGAAGCCGGAGCCCAGCGCTAACACGCTACGTGATAGAATAGTGTAACATAAAAACGAATCGGAGATCCGTAGGCCCGACGATCGTTTACACAACCTGTGTTGGCTGCGTAGGACCGAAGGCCTGAAGTGTCTGCCAGAGGGGCGCCGGCTTCCAAGGAAAGTCGAGCTACCAGAGCACAGCGCTCATTCGCTATACAATGGAAAAGTGTAGCATGAAAATGAATCTCAGGGCCACACTAAACAGCAGTCGTGTAAAAATTACCTTTTGACTGGTCGGTGTGACCTGACTGGTCGGCGTGACCTGACGGGTCGGCGTGAACTGGCGGGTCGGTGTAACCTGACGGGTCGGCGTGACCTGACGCGCCGGACTGGCTCCCCGCCCCCGCCTCTCTTGCGGTCGCTGTGTACTGTTCTTCCGCCTTTTGTGTGGCGCTTCCTAAACAACATAATATATTATTAAATAATTTTTCTCAAATATGTTATGTTATGTCCAAAGAATTTTAGTAAACGATTTGGACCCGGGACCGTTTGACGAAGCTTCTATTTCTGCTCTAAGGGATAAAAGGTACCTGACATAACAAACCTATCCAGATTACAGTAGGGGAGGCACAAATTTGTTATTTTTTAATGGGGAGGGGGGGCGGCCCCCAACCCCCCTTTTGATTGCCACAATGTTGAACACAAATGTGAAAAAGTAAACAGCTTCCATAGATTTTTTTATTTGTCAAAAAATCACGCTGCATAGTACTTTCCAGTTGTTACGCGTCACTCACCATGGCCGAGGCACGAAGGACAGGATTGGGAGACCGCAGACAGAGTGTTGCCGACGAGCTGCGACAGTGGGCGACAGTGGGCGACAACTAGCAACAGACTATCGGTGGCGGCGTAGATTCCTGCAATCATTCACACATTGGGTGCAGATACCTCGACTATCCGAATCCTAACTAAGCGAACTCTCATCATCCGTACATTCAATATTGGACCATTTGGATAAGAAATATATCCAAACTCTTTTTATTAGGGTTCCGTAGTCAGAAATGACCGTGTGGTGACGGCAGTAAGAATACATTTGTCACCACCCCAACTCTTCCCGTGGGTGTCGTAGGAGTCGATTAAGGGCCTAAAGTGTTACTGATCATACACTTGACCCGGGTATGTCTGAAAACTACGACCAAGACCACCGGGGGATGGGCAGCAGCATCCCTAAAGTGCGGTGGAGACACTGCGATCGCCAACCCGCATGCCAAGCGTGGCGATTATGGAAAATACCCCCCAAAATTATAGTACAAAAAAGGCCGCGGCCCCGAGGTTCCGGCGACCCCCGGTGCCCTGGTTATGGTAGCGGCCAGGGTGCTAGCGGGGTCAGGGGTGCTAAGAATCTCCGGCAAAGATCCGGCTACCACCACTGACGACCTCTGGCCCTGGCAACGTACTGTAGAAAGGCGCGTGTGTAATCGCCCAGTTCTAATTCTTCTATTTCACTTACTTGAGGATAGCTTCGGCGCAAAATAAAAACAGCCAGTCCTTTGCACTTTAAATGTTTATTTCTAGCTCATAAGCGTAAGCGAAAGCATAGAAAAGAGTTCACATGCACAGAAGGAGAAAATATAGGGTGAAAGCACTTAAAACTATACAAGCGCGAGCATAAATTAAAGCGGCAGCCGGCGCGCAAGGCGACATGCGCTTGGCGTTAAAGCGGATCAGAGACTGCGGCGGGCTGCACTGCGCAGGCGCAGGCCGGCCGGTCGGGAACTGGTTTAGAGCGCGCGCTCGCTGCTTACATATATAGATAACACGGAATCTGTTTGTCCGTTTGTTCACAAAACAATATAGATTATGCATTCGATTTTATTTTACATACGTGCTTGTTTATATTGATAAAAATGATTTCATGAATTATAATAAATTAAATCGACTTATGTAAATAGGTTAAAAGGTAAAAATCATTATACATTAAATCAATCAATTAAAATTACTGTAAATAATTAATAACTAACATGATTAAATATCAATTCATTGACATAATTATAATTTACACTATACAATAAAATTCATTTGATATAAATAAATAATTAATTTCATTTGGAACAAAATAACATTAAATAATTTAATATCAAATCGTAAAATTGTAAAACACATAAAACTGTATAATGTAAAAGTATTAAAAAGTAAAATTGTAAAAACATTAAAAATCCAAAAACATAAAAAACATAAATTATCTTTGGCATAACGCCCACATCACCCCCCTCCAGAGACCGACTAAGGGCGATAATAGTCTGGGAAATGAACTACACGGCCTGACCGTGTACGTCTGATGCCACTTTCCTCACTCAATGCTGTATCGGTGGTCGTGGCTTTAAGGGTGTTGCTAGGTGAGAGTGTGTTATGTGTAATGTGAGTGGTTTGTGTGTCGTGAAGTATATAGGCTGGCTTAATCCGGTCTATCGATACTGTCACAGACTTACCGTTTACAAGTAATGTGAAAATCTTTGGTCCTCTTTGCAGAACTTTAAAGGGACCTGTGTACGCCGGTTTCAATGACTTGCACAATGTGTCATCTCTGAGGAAGACATGTGAAGATGTGGCTAGATCATTGAAAATGAAGGTGCGACGCTGACCTAAGTGACGCGAGGCTGGTGTCGGGTGCAAGTTCCTCACGAACGTGCGAAGCCGAGACAAGTAGTCCGTCACATCAGGCAATGGGTCAGCACCTGGATGGAAAAACTCACCAGGCATCCGCAAGGGCTGTCCATAGACTAGCTCAGCAGATGATGACTGGAGGTCTTCTTTAAAAGCATTCCTTACGCCTAATAACACCAGTGGGACTGATTCAACCCAGGTGCTGCCGGCGTGACAAGTGATGGCGGCTTTCAGCTGCCGGTGAAAACGTTCCACCATGCCATTACAGGCAAGATGGTAAGCTGTGGTGCGCTTATGTACAAACCCTGTCAGATGGGACAGCTTCTTAAAGAGTGCAGACTCGAACTGCCGGCCTCTGTCAGTTACAATATCCATAGGACACCCGAACCTAGCAATCCAACCATGCAGCAGGGCCTGTGCTACGGTATCAGCAGACATATCTGGTATTGGAATTGCCTCAGGCCATCTCGTGAAACGGTCAACGGCGGTGAGGCAGTACCTAAACCCTTGGCAAAGAGGTAGTGGTCCTATCAGATCGATGTGAATGTTTAAGAACCTACCTTTGGGAATGTCAAATGAAGACAGAGGTGTGGAAACGTGTCGAGTGACCTTTGATAGCTGGCAAGCCAGACAGCTCCTGGTCCACTCTCGACAGTCTCTCCTGACCCCAGGCCACACATACCTGTCAGCCACGAGTTTCGCTGACGCATTAGCGCCTGGATGGCTAAAAGAGTGGAGGCTCTCGAAGACCTGACGCCTAAACTCTGCTGGAACGTAGGGTCTAGCAGTCAAAGACTTGCCACTCTCATCGCAGTACAGCTCAGCATTAGTACCTGGTATGAGGACTTTCGTCAGGCGCAACGAGTTGTCACTGTTCAGCAGCTGCTCCAACTCTGGGTCAGTACCCTGTGCTACAGCCAGCTTGCATGCGTCCACTGGCTGTGAGATCTCCTCGACCCTAGAGAGAGTGTCAGCGACCACATTGTCCTTACCCGAAATGTGCCTAATGTCTGTGCTGAACTGCGATATGAAGTCCAGGTGACGGAACTGCCTTGGCGAGCAATTCTCTTTACGAGAATGGAAGGCGAAGCATAAAGGCTTGTGGTCTGTGTAGATCCTGAAGTCGCGGGCTTCCACTATGTGCCTGAAATACTTGATCGCCTCATAAATCGCCAACAGCTCCCGATCGTACGGTGAATATTTCTGCTGCGCAGGACTCAGTTTGCGCGAGAAGAAGGCTAATGGCTCCCAGCCTTTCTGGTCATTAAACTGCTGCAGGACAGCGCCCATAGCTACATCGGAGGCATCCGTTACGATGCATAACTCAGCCTGAGCGTCTGGATGGGCCAGAAGAGCAGCCTGGCTCAGGTCCTGCTTGCAATGGTCAAACGCGTCCTGCTCTGTCGATGTGAACTGGACCGGGTGTGATCCCTTCACCGAACCTGTCAGCAGAGCGTTCAGGGGAGCCTGATGCTGGGCAGCACTGGGTATGAATCTGCGATAAAAGTTCATCATGCCCAGAAACCGCCTGAGCTCCCGCACGTTCTTTTGGTGGAGGGAAGTCATTGATGGCCGCGACCTTGGCAGGAAGAGGTTTGGTACCTTCAGCAGAAATACGGTATCCTAAAAAAGTTACCTCTGAAGCCCCGAACACGCACTTGGAGGTGTTGATAACCATGCCGTATTCCTGTAACCGGGCGAACAGCTGTCGAAGATGGGCTTCATGGGTCTTCTCATCCCTCGAGAAGACTAAGAAGTCGTCCAAGTAGCTGTAACAGAAGTCTAATCCCCGCAACATCTC
Source organism: Thaumatotibia leucotreta (assembly GCA_025490895.1). Classification (NCBI taxonomy): domain Eukaryota; kingdom Metazoa; phylum Arthropoda; class Insecta; order Lepidoptera; family Tortricidae; genus Thaumatotibia; species Thaumatotibia leucotreta. The sequence goes on from JALPQI010009034.1 coordinate 29,511, forward strand.
ATCCACGAAGCGCTGAAACGTCTGTCCGGCATTTCGAAGACCGAACGTCATGAACGGAAATTCGAAAAGACCGAACGGCGTCGTTATGGCGGTCTTCGGGATCAAAGTCAAAGTCAAAATATTCTTTATTCAATTAGGCCCAGCAACGAGCGCTTTTGAATCGTTAAACTAAATAGCGAATGAGAGAAAAAAAAAACTACCTCCGGTTCTAACCCTACACCACTGCCTGAGAAGAATCCGGCAAGAAACTCAGCGGGACTTTCCTTTTTTCAAATAATAGTTTTATAACATCTTACGGCTAACATGCATTAATTAAAAGCGAAACATAAATTTGATTTAATATAAATACAGATGTAGTACATTAAATAGAGATGAAGTCTCTAATAGTCAGAACAATTATATAAATTTAATGAATTTTGAGAAATGTATAGATGTAAAGATATATGTAAAAGGGCATACAATTGTTTTTCACTAAATGTTTCAGAGATGTATAAGGTCTCCATGCGTCATAATATTAAATAATCATAAATAAACAAACATGTAGCGAATTCAATTTCTCATATCAAGAACAGCAGGAAAATTGTTTGAATTTAAGCCATGAGTGAGCTTGATTAGACCGGACTCCGCAAACAGCACCCGTTCACGAGTATGACGCGTATCTCAGCCATCGCCTCCCTCAACCTTCTTTCGGGAAAGTGGCGACCCGATCAACGACGCCACCGTAAGCAGAGACCTTAAAGTGAGCATGACTGTGCAAGCTATCAGGCAGACAATATAATTTAAATACTATGAATGCTGACCATATTTAGTTTTATGAGAATTTATATTCGTACTTGCCCGTTACATATATGACAACTATCACAAGAAAATAAAAAATATAAATAGAAATAACTAGGACAGAAAATCTGAATACAAAATTAAAATTACTTAGGTGTAAAGGACTCTAAGTGTCGACATAATATACATGAAAATAGGAAAAATTAAAATAAAAAGATAATCTCGGAGATGTATAAAGTCTCCAAGTGTCAAGACTACATATTAGTAATACGAAAAAAAACTAAGATAATGACTATCTTACGTCAGATCTATAATTAATGAAGACAAAATGAAACATTAGTATGATAGTAAACATTCACTTATGTATATGATTTACCGAACACGTTAAGGTACTGGCTTAAAAGCATCCTTATCATTTATGAAGTCGTTAACGGTATAATACGCCTTACTTATCAAGTAGCGCTTAACCTGAGACTTGAATTTATGCTGTGGCAAATTTGTTAAATCACTAGGAATTTTGTTATAAAAACGTGTACAGTTCCCAACGAAAGACGCACTAACCTTACGGAGACGGTGGGCCGACACAGCCAGCTTATGTTTATTCCTAGTGTTAAAGTTGTGAACGTCACTATTCTTCTTGAATTCATGAATGTTTTTACGAACATACATAATATTGTCCAGGATGTATTGGCAGGCTACAGTAAGTATGTGTGCCTCTTTAAATTTCTCCCTAAGGGAGACCCGAGCACCTAGTTCATAAATGGAGCGCACAGCTCGCTTTTGTAGCACAAAGATGGTCTGAATATCTGCCGCTTTCCCCCACAACAAAATCCCGTATGACATGACACTGTGGAAGTAGCTGAAGTATACCAGCCTAGCCGTCTCGACGTTCGTCAGGTGCCTGATTCGCCTCACTGCATATGCGGCAGAGCTGAGTTTGCCGGCCAATGCTGCCACCTGTGCATGCCATTGTAGTTTAGAGTCTAACGTCACCCCCAAAAAAACTGTCTGATCTTCAAATTCCAGTGATTCACCATTTACTTTGATCATACTGTTGCTTACCTGCTTAACATTGGGTAAGGTAAATTTAATGCACTTATGATGGATTATGGATGTCTTCAGGGTTGACGGGGATCTGATTATAAGCCTTAACAAGGTCAATGGTTGAAAACACGCGGCAGCCTGTGATATTATGCGTAAAATCCTGAATATGGCGTATAGGATACCTATCAGGTACTGTACGCGCATTGAGCATCCTATAATCGCCGCAGGGTCTCCAACCATTGTCCTTTTTAGGGGCCAAATGCAAGGGTGAGGCCCAAGGAGACTCGGAGGGTCTGGCTATGCCACTAGCAAGCATAGAAGAAAACTCCTCCTTCGCGATAGCCAACTTGTCAGGTGCTAACCTACGAGGTGCACTGAAAACAGGAGGTCCGGATGTAGTCCGGATATGGTGTAGTGTGGTGTGTTTAATTGTACGGTGTATGCCAGATGGGCGAGTGATGTCGGGATATTCCTGTAGTATTGTGTGGTAGTTCGACTCACCCGTTACAACTTTGACTGAGGAAATGGCATCAGACGACTTGGCAGGCAAACCCTGGGCGAAGAGCAATGTATTGCGATCGATGAGTTGATGTTTCCTGCAATCGACAAGAAGATCATAATGAGATAAAAAATCTATACCTATTATGGCCCTTGTAACGTCCGCTACAACAAATCGCCAGGGAAAGTCACGGCGCAAGCCTATACTAAGAACTAGATGCACGTAACCGTAAGTATTTATCACTGTGCCATTGGCGGCGCACAAATTATAGTTCGTCGGCGCTCTACGATTTTTTAATTTACTACGCGGAAAAACACACAAATCACTACCTGTGTCCACAAGAAATTGTAGTTTTGTCCTAAAGTCCATGATGAATATGCGACCTGTGCCGGGGCAGCCGCCCGTCGCCATTACCGACTGCCCGACGCATTTCCCGCCTGGTAATCACACGGCTTGATGCACCTCTTAGCCTGCTCCCCGAACTTGTAATGATACCAGCAGGTAGGGAACTTCCGGTAGTTGGAGTTGGACCTCTTGGACGTGGAACGCTGACGAGTGTGGCTCGACGACCTTGCTTTGGGTCGACTCATTCGACCAACCTTGGCGTCCAGTGCTTGCATCCGCCTGCTCAGCTCCGCAATCTGCAGGACTAGGGTATCAGATGAAGTGGAGGGTAGCGCTGCTGCTGCTACCTGCGGGGTAGGTGCGACGACGTCGTGAAGGCGATCGGCCAACTCTGCCAAATCCTCCATCGATAATTTAATCTGCGATGCGACGATATCTTGTGTTCGTTGAGGTAGCCGATTGACCCAAATGGAACGTAAGAAGTCCTCAGGTAGCCCAGGTCCCGCCAGGTTTTGAAGGTGCCGAAGGAACTGTGAAGGCTTCCTGTCTCCTAGCTCTTCATGGTTCAAGACCTGTTGAACCTTCCTCTCTCTCGATGCAGAAAGGCGTTTTATAAGCTCCGTTTTTAGCTTTAAATACTTGTCGTCGGCCGGAGGTGACGTAATAATATCTTCGACCTCCGCCGCATACTGGGGTTCAAGCTGCGCCATCGCGTAATAAAATTTGGTCTCATCCGCCGTAACTTTAGATAACCGGAACTGCCCTTCAAGCTGCGCAAACCATAGCGCTGGCTTGTCCGGATAAAAGGGTGGTATTCTTACGCCAACCCGAAATGACTCAGCCGTTAACTGCTCAGCGCCATTTTGTAACGGTTCTCCTTTGTTCTCCGCCGTAGAGCCGTTGCCGTTTTCACCCATAGTAACGTGCTTAGCGGGGTCACCAGTGTAGAAAGGCGCGTGTGTAATCGCCCAGTTCTAATTCTTCTATTTCACTTACTTGAGGATAGCTTCGGCGCAAAATAAAAACAGCCAGTCCTTTGCACTTTAAATGTTTATTTCTAGCTCATAAGCGTAAGCGAAAGCATAGAAAAGAGTTCACATGCACAGAAGGAGAAAATATAGGGTGAAAGCACTTAAAACTATACAAGCGCGAGCATAAATTAAAGCGGCAGCCGGCGCGCAAGGCGACATGCGCTTGGCGTTAAAGCGGATCAGAGACTGCGGCGGGCTGCACTGCGCAGGCGCAGGCCGGCCGGTCGGGAACTGGTTTAGAGCGCGCGCTCGCTGCTTACATATATACATAACACGGAATCTGTTTGTCCGTTTGTTCACAAAACAATATAGATTATGCATTCGATTTTATTTTACATACGTGCTTGTTTATATTGATAAAAATGATTTCATGAATTATAATAAATTAAATCGACTTATGTAAATAGGTTAAAAGGTAAAAATCATTATACATTAAATCAATCAATTAAAATTACTGTAAATAATTAATAACTAACATGATTAAATATCAATTCATTGACATAATTATAATTTACACTATACAATAAAATTCATTTGATATAAATAAATAATTAATTTCATTTGGAACAAAATAACATTAAATAATTTAATATCAAATCGTAAAATTGTAAAACACATAAAACTGTATAATGTAAAAGTATTAAAAAGTAAAATTGTAAAAACATTAAAAATCCAAAAACATAAAAAACATAAATTATCTTTGGTATAACGCCCACAGTACAACACACGTACACTGCGGACCGACGAAAAGTTAGTGGAACTGGAGGAAGGATTGAGCAAGTTGCGTTGGGACATTGTGGGATTGTCAGAAGTCCGAAGAGAGGGCGAGGACACGATAATCCTAAAGTCCGGCAACTTGCTCTATTTCCGGGAGGGCAACCAACAGCCCCAGGGAGGTGTCGGGTTCATCGTCCACAAGTCCCTCGTAAACAACGTGGTGAAGATCGAGAGTGTGTCGGCTAGGGTGGCGTACCTTATACTCAGAGTATCTGAGAGATACTCGCTGAAGGTCATACAGGTGTACGCGCCGACTTCGACACACTCCGACGACGAGGTGGAGGCTATGTATGATGATATCTCAAAAGCCATGCATAGCTCCAGAACCTACTTCACCGTTGTTATGGGGGACTTCAATGCGAAACTGGGCAAGAGAGATGGTGACGAACTGAGGGTGGGGCAATTTGAGGTTGGACGTCGGAACCACCGGGGCCATCTGCTGGCTGGTTTCTTGGAGAAGGAGGGACTCACGCGAGCACAGAAAATGGACTTGGATCCCGACGGTGCAACTAAAAACGAGATCGACTTCATGTCGACGAAGAGACATATTATATTCAACGATGTTTCTGTGATCAGTACGGTTAAAACCGGTAGCGATCACCGCCTGGTAAGAGGCACGTTGAATATATGTCCTAAGCTAGAACTATGAAGTCTACGCTCCGTCCTGCACTCCATCTCCAAAACCCCGAGAGCTTTCAACTGGAACTCCAAAACCGTTTCGATTGCCTAGGCGATGACGTGGACGTATTCAACGACGGGTTTGTGGAAGCTGTCCATAGCGCTGGGTCTAAGTTTTTTAAGGCCCAGCGGACAAATAAGACCAGAAAGCTCTCAGACTCCACTCAGAAGCTAATGGAAAAAAGGAGTGAACTGGTTCTACAATCCTCAGTTGATGCGACTTTATACCGGCAGCTCAACAGACAGATCTCTACGTCCCTCCAACGCGATATGCGCCAATTCCATACCAAGTGTATAGAAGAAGCCATCGAGCCGAACAAGGGCTCTAAAGTTTTTGCAAGGGATCTGTCTGTTGGGCAAAGCCAGCTCGCCAAATTAAAGACTGAGGATGGTAGAATCGTCACATCCAGATCTGAGCTGCTGAGTGAGATAGAGGGTTTTTATGGACAGCTGTACACGTCAACTTGCAGACCCGAAGTTGATCTAGCGGAAGACCTCAGAGCTAGACTGACCCGACACTATACAGAAGACATCCCGGACATCAGCCTGTGCGAGATTAGAATGGCTCTTGAACAGCTCAAAAATAACAAGGCGCCTGGGGAGGACGGAATTACAGCTGAGCTTCTGAAGGCGGGTGGTAAACCGATCCTTACGGCCCTTCAGAAGTTGTTCAATTCCGTCTTACTGGAAGGGAGAACGCCAAAGGCATGGAACAGAGGTGTGGTGGTACTGTTCTTCAAAAAAGGTGACAACGCTTTATTGAAGAACTACCGACCCATCTCACTTCTGAGTCATGTCAATAAGCTGTTTTCAAGAGTCATTACGAATCGTCTTGCACGCAAGCTTGATGACTTCCAGCCTCCCGAACAAGCCGGTTTTCGAAGAGGCTTTAGTACCGTAGACCACATCCATACGCTTCGCCAGGTTATACAGAAGACCGAAGAATATAACCTGCCCCTCTGTTTAGCGTTTGTGGACTACGAGAAAGCCTTCGATTCGATCGAAACATGGGCAGTACTACAGTCTCTCCAACGGTGCCAAGTCGACTACCGCTATATCGAGGTGTTGAAGTGTTTATACGAGAGCGCCACAATGTCAGTCCGACTCCAAGACCAGAGCTTGAAGCCTATTCTGCTGCAGCGGGGAGTTAGGCAAGGAGATGTCATCTCCCCTAAGCTGTTTACCGCTGCACTGGAGGATGTCTTTAAGACTCTGGACTAGAGAAGGCTGGGTATCAACATAAACGGCGAGTGTCTCACTCACCTTCGATTCGCTGACGATATAGTAGTCTTGGCTGAGACCTTGGAGGACTTAAGTACTATACTCGTTGACCTCAGTAAAGCCTCCGAGCGAGTTGGTCTTAGGATGAACATGGATAAGACGAAAATCATGTCGAATTCCCATGTAGCACCAACTCCCGTAATAATCGGAGACTTTACACTCGAAGTTGTAGACGAATATATATACCTAGGGCAAACTATTCAGTTAGGTAGGTCCAACTTCGAGAAAGAGGTCAATCGTCGAATCCGACTCGGTTGGGCAGCGTTCGGGAAGCTACGACACATATTTTCGTCCAATATTCCGCAGTGTTTGAAGACGAAAGTCTTTAATCAGTGTGTGTTGCCAGTGATGACATACGGTACTGAAACGTGGCCGCTTACAATGGGTCTCATAAGAAGGCTCAAAGTCACCCAAAGGGCAATGGAGAGGGCTATGCTAGGAGTCTCTCTGCGTGATCGGATTAAAAATGAGACCATCCGCAGCAGAACCAAAGTAACCGAAATAGCTCTCCGAATCGCTAAACTGAAGTGGCAGTGGGCGGGGCACATTGCGCGTAGAACCGATGGCCGTTGGGGCGGGAAGGTTCTTGAGTGGCGGCCACGTACCGGAAGGCGTAGCGTGGGTAGGCCCCCCACAAGGTGAAGAGGCGGTGTCTCCTTAGTCAAGCTAACATAGTAGGCCTACGTACGGTCGAGGAAATTGAATATTTAGCAGTTTATGGCTCTCTTTACAGTGGACGTTCTTACACACACCGGCAATGAAAACGGGTCAGGTGGTTTTTTTCATAGAAAATAATGCAAGCATGGAGATTTCAAATATTTTTTTTTTAAATATTTATAGTGTAGGTAGTATCTATTTTTAAATCAGGTTGTATTGGAATTTCCCTAAATTTATAAATAAACCCAAAAAAAACTTTAAAATTAACGTTAGGTCGGTTTGTATAGACAAAAATGTAGACCGTTTAAGAAAACCACCTAAAATGTATGGTAAATCGAGTTTTTTAATCATGAGTTGCTATTTTTATATCGACGGAGTCATCTGACGATAAAGTTCCGTGGTTTTCAAAAGGATCGGATGAAAGCTTCAGGGAAATTCCAATACAATCTGATGTTAAAAACGGTTCCACTTGTATTATAAATATTTATTTTAAATATTTGTAATCAGCATGTTCCCAGTATTTTCTATGAAAAAATCCACCTGACCCGTATTCATTGACCGCGAGTGTAATATCTAAGATAAGATAAGACATACAACACAACCAAATTAACTTGAACCGCAAAGTGCGAAACATTCAATTTCCTCGACTGTACATATATATGTTGCTAACACTTTATAATAAGGAGAAGCGACGAGAAGGACTTGTTCCAACTCTTAGCAGGACACAGGCGGATTTCGAGTTCGGCATCAGTGGACAACACCAATTGCTTAAAATCCACATTACGTTATGGTATCATGTTCTGGGGTAAATGCAACAGATAGAAATTTAGTATTTAAGGCTCAAAGAAAATGTGTTCGTTCTGTTTGTGGGCTAAGATACTGTGATTGCTGTAAACATTTCTACTTAGAATTAAACATTTTGACATTTCCATGCTTATATATTTTTGAAATAGTTATGTATGTAAAGTTAAATATCCATAAATTCTCGACCTTTAATAGTGTTCGTCAAAGTCTGGCACAGCTTTACGAGAAAAAAGTGTATATGGGATGGCACACACATTATATATTATACAGGGTGGAACAGAACGACGGTCTTTCCCGCTACCGATCGAGTCTACCAACCATTACGATGAACTTTCAGTATGGGACCAAAGGCTACCAGACGAAATAATGGAATCTGAGATGCCAAAATTTAAAAACATTATTTTTTAACAAAGCATGCGTTGTATTCAATCAATGAATATTTGGATTATACGCTGTCTAGATTTAATCTATGTATACAATAAATTGTACAGTTTTGTTAAATAAATATATTAAAAAGAAAAAAAAGTGATATAATAAGCAAATGTATAAAGACTATATTGCATGGTTGGCTGTGGGAAATACTGTACCCAATATAATGTAAGGATATATTATACAGGGTGGTCCAAACCTTTACGTCAAAAAATTTTTTTTAGATTCCTCACGTCATGGGCTATCAGAATGTACCCCATGTATGTTAGCCGATTTTTTGTAGTTTTCGAGTTATGAATTTTTGAAATTTTTTTTCTTTGAGAAATTCCGGAGTGAAGAAATTTGTTATTAAAAAAATACTATTGGGTTTTTGTAACAGTTTCTTTTTGTAAAATTATTACTACAAATAAAGCATTTCCTGACAAAACAATTAGCGTCCTCACTTTGATACAAGTAGGATAAAAAAATACCAAATTCAAAATTTTACGTTAAAAACGCATCAAAATAGCATTAATGTACGTAAATAAAAAAAATGAAACATATTCCAAGGATTTTTGGTATTCTAAAGCCTGCCCTAGACCTTAAGCCTTAGTAAAAGCAAAAAAAAGTGATACTTAATGATTTGGATTTTTCGGAATAGTCGGTTAAATAAACTTAAAAAAAGCTTCTCAATTTTTTATTTAAAAATAAAGTAAAATTTCGTCTGTTTTGTTGTTCTTATCAATAAACAAAGACAGAAAATACCACGAAAAATCAATTTGTGTAGTTATTATACGAAACTTTACTTTATTTTTAAATTAAAAATTTAGAAGGTTTTTTTAAGTTTATTTGACAGACTGACTACTCCGAAAAATCCTCACAATTAAGTATCACTTTTTTTGCTTTTACGAAGGCTTAAGATCTAGGGCAGGCTTTAGAATACCAAAAATCCTTGGGATATGTTTTATTTTTTTTATTTACATACATTAATGCTATTTTGATGCGTTTTTAACGTAAAATTTTGAATTTGGTATTTTTTTATCCTACTTGTATCAAAGTGAGGACGCTAATTTTTTTGTCAGGAAATGCTTTATTTGTAGTAATACTTTTACAAAAAGAAACTAGTTAAAAAACCCAATAGTTTTTTTTATAATAAATATCTTCACTCCATAATTTCTCAAAGAAAACTACAAAAAATCGGCTAACATACATGGGGTATATTCTGATAGCCCATGACGTGAGTAATCTAAAAAAAATTTTTTGACGTCAAGGTTTGGACCACCCTGTATGTATGTCGCTGTATGTATGCCCATAGTCGGCTGAATACACTGTACCATCCACTTGACTGTATGTAATCAAATAAACAATTATGATTATGATTATTTCAGTAGAGATTTTTGAGAGCGCGAATCAGTGGGTCCATACTTCGCGGTTCCAAATGACCGACGTTAATAAATATATAAGGTCCTAATTTATTAGTTGCAGATATTTTAACACATGATACTTTACATTAAAATAATTCACTTTAAATATAAATTAAGAAATCTTTTCATGTAACTTTTTTGATTTAATTTTCCTAACAAAAAAATAATTATAATTTCGTCTAAAAAAAATCATCATGTGCATTATCACATGTCACAAGTAAAAGCTATAATGTTTCACGGTTTAATATACTCCAGAGACCGAGTACTATCAGCTGTAAAAATATCTGCATCTAATAAATTAAGACCTTATATAAATATCTTAGGACATCCAGATCCTATGCAAACGCAGCGTAGGACGTCCACCCACAAGATGGACAGACGACCGTAATGAAGGTCGCCGAGATACGCTGGATGCAGGTTGCATCTAACCGGTACATGTGGAGGTCCAGAGGGGAGGCCTATGTTCAGCAGTGATGGCTATGGTTGAGATGATGATGATGATCCTGATCTTACACAAATCGACTTTGTCCTTCGGTTAGCTCATTGTTAATGTGATGGCTTGTGATGTGGGTACCAAGCTAAGCGACCATACATATATATATCATATAATATATACATAAATATCATATAGACACTTCAATACACAGACAGGTTTCCAAAGAACGAATATTTGTGATAAATAAATACACAAATAATGCCCTCGTCGGGAATTGAACCCGGAATACCAACAATATGTTTTATGAAATAAAACAATGAAAACTGATAAACTCGCGTATAATTATTAACTTAGGTACTTTAATTTCATACGAGAGTTTATCCGTTTTCATAGTTTTATTTCATGTGTAATCCTCGCGGTAACCGAAGAAAATATTTAATATTTTTTACGTTTTCGAAAGATAGACGAGTATCAGATAGTCCTGAAATTCTTGAGGAAAACTTATGAAAATATCGTGTTATTTACGAAGCGATTTCTGCCATACTTATAAGAATATATTATTGTTATTATTATGTCCAAATAACTTTTTGTATTTCAAGCAAATTTTCAAAGAATAAATACTTAATAAAATAAAAACATACCTAATTCTAATTTCCTCGTTGTTGCAGATTGTCAAGGACCCTGCCAGTCATTTACATTATTATACAAATAAACACTACAGTTACTGGACGACGAGGAAATTAGAATTAGGTATGTTTTTATTTACCCGACCTCATATCTGGTACACACTAGATGGCAAAAACATCTGAATTGTGAGAGAAACAAAGGTCATACTTCCATGAAGATTGCTGTCCAAGATTGAGTACCTAACTATAGCGACGATTATGTCGTAGGAATGAACTGAATTGAGATTATTATTCATATGAATTCTAAGAACTTTTTGATTGGCCTTGTACTGTAGAGTTCATAAATATGTACATGTTTATTCACCTTAATCCATTGAAATAGAATGCTAAATCGTGTATATATTTATGAACTCAACTGTAACTACGCATTTTTAGTGCGTCGTTCATCGATCGAGGCCACGAGCTCCCTCCCCTCCCCCCCCTCTCCCCCCCAGCCCAGTCCTGCTCCAAATACTGGAAATCCCACAGAATAATACATATAATTTATAACGATGACATCATGACAGATTACGAAGCTGGAGGTCACGGTTTCGAATCTGTTTGCGGGTTATCGACTTATCGTTTGTTTCTAGGCCATCATTGTTTTATTAAGTTAATTAATTAAGTTTCTCTGCAGTGAAATTGATAATTTCTTTGAGAAAAAAAATAATTCTAGAAACAAACTAGCCAACTTTGCCTTCAGGGGAAACATTGCCCAAAACTAGAGTTTTAAATAAATTAGTTAATATAGAAAAATGTATCATTCTTATGGCAACCCCACTATTTTTAGTATAAAATATAACTTTTGACTTTGGGCAATTTTATCCAGTAGGTAATGTAGCAAACATTGCCCATCATCAAAAAACGCCTAGGGTTGTCACGTGTACTTAATTGTTTTACCACTTTATGAAAATAGCGGAGGGTAATGTTTTTTTAGTAAACTACGTTTTTATAACTCCGAAAAAGTTCGCCACCAATAAATCCCTGAGTTATCAACAGGGAATGGTATTTTTGGTAATTGCCTGAAAACCTTCTTTGATCGTAGTATTATTGTCATAAGAGCTGTTTTAAGCACAAAATTGTGGGCAATGTTGGCCGAAACTCTAGATTACTTTGCCCGCCCTCTAAAACGCCAAAAAAGTGATCTAATTGACGATCTAAAAATGTATTCTTCACGTGAGCCGACGCATATGATCACAATGCACATGCTGAGCAGAAATTACTTATACGATTAAATATACCTATATTTTTAGAGATATTTTATAATTTCCAAAAAAGCCATTGCCCAATGTTGGCTAGTTTCACGGTACGTATTTAAGTATAATATAGGATGTTCCATGAGCCTCTAATATCATTGCACAAGTTGCACACATTGTATACAGGGTGATCAATCCAAATGGGTCAGTGTGGCAGTTTTGGAAACCATAACGGATAGCGAATTCTTGTCTTAGGAACCATGAGATTGATTTTAGTAAAAAGAAAAACCGCTCGGACACTTATTCTTAGCAGACATTAGAGTATTATTGTCTTCGAGGTACTGTCCTTAAAACCATGTTATTTATAATACATATAAATACATAGGTACAGTCAAGTGCAAAAATAAGTATCGAAAGAATCCGCTCATAAATATGTTACGACGTTCTTATTACACAGAATTAGAGTGCACTGGGACATATTTTTGAACATTTTCGTGTACACCTTATTTTGTCTTTGACTGTACCTGTTCTGGTCAAAAACGGAGCCCTTATAGGATATACTTTTTTATTTCATACGTATTGGTTTCGTGATCTCGACATTTTGAATGGGAATGTGGCTTTTGGTTCTGACGACGGCTGCGGGCGGCAAAGCCCAGTTCGGTCCGAGAGGCGTCGTACAGTATCGTAGTGGAGGCCCGCGTGGCATCATACCGTGTCGTAGCGGAGTGGTTTCGTACCGAGCCACGACTTATCGTGCCAGGCGCAGAATTATCGTGTAACTTAATAATTATAACATAGAAAACACCTTATTATAGTAAGTTAAAAAATGTACATCATTCATCTTTGTTTCAAATAAGTCCTACAGCATGATTTTTACTAACTGGTCAAATTGTAGAAGGTTAATTCTGGGGTCGTATTGATCAACTTTTACAATGCAGCCGACATTCGAATCACGAAAAAAGTGAAAAGTCTCATGTGACTTTTGAAGGGTCCACGAAAAAAAATGTCCAATGCTTTAAGAAATCAGGGCAAATTCAGGGTTTTTCCTTCTGTAATTTGAATTGTCTTGACATGTTCTTTCCGTGGACCCTTCATTTGATCTCATTTTTATCGTATTTTTCAAATGTTATTGATATTGATTAGTTGATTACTATTAACAGTTGAAAACAATTGTACTTTTGCACACCTTTTGCTAAGGAACTGATTTGAGCAAATGACGGTGTAACCCTTGGAATATAATGGAACTTTAATGATAATGACCATAATAGAATCATCTTTTATATCGGAAAATACATCGTTAATGCACAATAATTAGCAAAGACTTTATTAAATCAATTAAATGTAAAGACGGATAAGGTCCCTAAATATATTTTAAAGAGAAACGGGTCTGAATCGCGTAAACTTACGTTTAATTATATCCTGACGTTTCGGGTATGACGTTACACCCGTGGTCGCAGGCAGACTCGGTCTGCCTAATAAAGTCTGAATAATCGTGAAAGTTTAAATCAATATGTCCCTAAATATATTTTTAGAAAGTCCGCAAACACTATCTCATAAGAACATGGATACCGCTTTGTCTAATCCGTTATTGTGCAGTTGAAGTGTTCAAATCGAAGTACAATTGAGAGACGATGTTATTTGCAACATTGCCAAAATATCGGAAATACCTAAACTGGTCAGTCAGAAATAATCCGGTTTTAAATCATACAATGACAATCAGACATGTCCTGATAAAAGCTATGTAAAGTGGTATTTTCAAGTCAACGCACGTGAAAGTTAAACAAAATGGCTTCACTTACCATTCAACAGATGCTCGATTCCCTGATTCACAACGAATGGTCCCACGGAACAATCTAGCGTGTGCGAAGCGTGGCGTGGCGGGGCCGGCGGGCGAGCGGCGGCGGCGGCAGTAGCGACTTAGCGAGCGGCCGAGTGCGCGCGCGTGACGTGACGCATCACCGGGGGCTGGGGGACTCGGCAAGGTCAAAAAGTACATAAAAGATATACCGGGTGTTACATTAGTCGTGATACAAACTGCGAAAAACCTGTTAAGATGGTCTTTCTGAACAAGGTTTCCTTCGGGACCCATATGAAAATCTTCGTAATCGTCACTAGTGAACGCTCCGCGGAGATTTCGCTAAATAAATTTAAAATGACTCCAAGCAATAGCTTGGCGCTAGAAAAACTTATCCGGGAGATAATAAAACCTATTGAACAAAAGTTGTGTGCTCTGTGTTCAAAAGTTGACGTGATATTCCAAGAAATAAGTGAAATAAAATCCGTAGTACTGACCAACAAAACAGAGGGCTCTTCTAAAGTGGACAGCGATGATGCGAACAACAGCGAGCCGTCAACACCAAAAAGTAGTGCATCGACGCCCACTAGCCGTCCTCTTCACTCTCATGCGACCGCGCCTCGTAAGCAACGCGCTTCGGCCATGCTTACGAAACAGAGACTGGCAGCGCAAGCGGCCAAACCGCTTCAAATGAAACGAGTTAACCAGCAAAATAAACTTGAACCCTCGCCATTACTACCTACCGATGTACAAAAATCACAAAAAATAGTTGAACATCAACAAGATTCGAAACATAATGAAACAAATCAAAACACTAAAGTAATGAACAGTGATGATATTAAACACACGAATGACAACATTGTAAGCGACCTGCTACCAGTGCTTAACGACCCTACCGGACCAGCCGATGACGGCTGGTATACCGTAACCAGTCGACGCCGTCGCAGTACCAAACCTGCTCCTTTGTCAATAAAGGGAACCGCCACCAATACACAAGTTGGCGGTGTAGAGGCACAAAAGTACTTGCATGGATGCTTCTTCACAAATGAAACGACACCGGAGAGTCTAATTGAACACCTGAAAAGCATTCAAAACGGACACCGTTTCACAGCTGAACAGATACCATCAAAGAGCGATTCATATAAATCATTTAAGATAGGCATCCCAGCAGGTATTTACGATAATTTTCTCTCCACGACGGCGTGGCCGATAAATACCCGAATAACTGAATGGCGGCCCTTTCTCAGACCCCGGGAGACCAGGTCTCCCAAGCCCGATGCCCCCCCACCCCGCGCCGAGAAAGCTAGAATCCAAGGTCATGCCTAAGAATGTTCCAATTTGTATATGCCATCAAAATATCAATCGACTGGCCAACAAAACTTGCAAAATAGAAGCTGAACTGCAATTGAGCGACCCCATTGATGTCCTGTGCCTAACTGAGCACTGGCTACCACCTGAACAAATAACCACTGTAGGTATACTAAATTATCAGCTACGCGCTCACTACTGTCGAACGTCCAGAACCGGAGGAGGAAGCTGTATCTACGTAAGATCTGGAATACCATGCATCGAGAGGAGAGAAATAAATAACCTATCTGTGGAGTCCCAATTCGAGGTCTGCGCCGTCGAGTGCATCGGAAAAGATCTGATCATCGTGTGTGTTTACAGGCCACCGAGTGGTGACGTATCCTTATATTTATCAATGTTGACAAATCTATTTAATTTAGGTATAATTAAAAATTACAATGTAGTAATAATTGGTGACATAAATATCGACCTACAAAAAAAATGTCATAATTCGACCGTATTTATTGAATATTTTAAAACAACATGGTTTCAGACAGCTTATTACTGTACCAAACTAGAGTAACTCAGGTCTCGAAAACGTGTATTGACCATATCTAGACCTAATATAAAATAAAACAAATGTAAACTCTGTTTCCTGTTTTGACCTACACCTATCTGATCACCTATGTATAAGTATGACTGTTGACATTCTAATTAATTCTGTTACAAATAATAATATATTAAGAAGAACATTTACGATTCAAGGAAAAAAGATTTCACTCAGTGTCTAGCCTTGTACCAATGGGAAAAACTACTTTTTGAAATCCTCTTGTCCAAGTAAACAAATGGAACTAGTAATAATGTGATCAAGCATTATTTTGAAGTGTACTTTCCTTTAAGGAAACATCCTGTAAAAAACAGTGTGAGTGTGTGGGTTTAACGATACGATTAGAACATTACGTAAAAAAAAATAATAAAAACTAAACAGTGTCCTTACATCTCACTCTGATAACGCTGAGGCATGGCGGTGTCCTTCAAAACCTTCAACAGTTAGAAATCGAATACTGGGCTAAGTTAACTGAAGCTCGTTGTGACTTCGTTAACAACTGTATATCCGAAAGCAGGGGACGATATGTGTCGCACTTTATGGCGAGTTTTATAGCGATGGAAACATGCAAAAATCATAAAGTCAAGAACAGTGCGATCGACGTGCTTGTTAGCAAGTCCGCAGGTGACTGCGGGGCAGCGCGCGCCTCCGCCGCCGCCGCACTACTGAACCGCTACTACTTAGATGCTGGTGTAAACAATTCAACACCCTGTATTCGCGCTGCGTTTGCATATTTAACAAAATACCCTATCGTGCGAGTCGCTCCCTTCTTACATCTTTGAACCGTTTACTTTGGATGAAATGTTTAATTGCTTGTCATAAAATCAAGCGCAAAAACTCGAAGGACATAAATGATATGTCTACTCGGATTATTGACTACTTGCCGCCCATCGTCATATCCGTATTACTTATGCTGTTTAACAAATGCGTTTTCAGAGGAATCTATCCAGATATCCTTAAACTAATAAAGGTACAACCTACGAGTATATACAAAGGAAAGGGTGAAATGCATCTGCCTAAGAATTACCGACCGATATCTCTTATACCTATAATCTCAAAAATCTTCGAACGTTTACTAAGTAACAGGATAATGAAGCATATCGTGTCGAATAATCTCTTGAACAATAGGCAGTATGCGTACCAACCAGGGAGAAGCCTGTGCGGACGCCGCGCGGGATGTGGTGGCGCGAGTGATGGCGCATCTCGAGGGCGGGCGGCAGGTCGCTGCTGTGTTCTGCGACTATTCGCGCGCCTTCGAAATGATCGATCATAAACTGCTTCTAGCCAAATTGTCACATTACGGCTTTACAGGTGCATTCCACGGTACTATAGCATCTTTCCTAAATAATCGCCGGCAAAGCACCTACATTCCTGATGTAAGGTCAGACCTTGAACCAATAGGTGACTGCTCCGTACCGCAAGGTTCTGTGATGGGAAATAACTTATTTTTAATTGTTAGTTAATGATATCACATCCGCCTGTCACGACCCAAGAGTATGTCATGTTCGCTGATGACACTTGCATCATAGTCAACGCTGAAAATATTGATAACTTAAAATTAAAACTGTCCCATGTAATGTGTCAAATGATAATGTGGTTTTCAGCTAATGGTATGCACCTTAACGTGGATAAAACAAATGTCGTACATTTTAAACTCAAGAAAAATCATATTCCACTTAGTATAGTTGTCGGAAATAGTCTCGTTCCCCAAGTCGACTCCACAAGGTATCTGGGCTTCATGATAGACTCCGGGCTGACGTGGGCTCCTCACGTGGACTACGCTTGTGACAAACTGTCGTCGGCGTGCTACGCATTGTCCAGGCTCGCGCCTACTTTGAGTACTTCTAACCTGCGTAAAGCGTATTTTGGCTACTTTCACTCAATTTTAATCCAAGGCGTTGATCTCTGGGCTTTGTCGGCCGGCCGCGACAGAGTATTCAAAATGCAAAAACGAGCTGTACGAATTCTTGATCGAAAACCTGTAGATCACCCTGCCCGGGAGATATTAGAAAACACCGTATCCTGACGTTACCATGTGTATTCATATTAACCGGCTTGTAACTACGTCCGATCCAACTTACACAACTACAAGACCTATGGCGAATGTAGTCAGCGACCGTCTCGCAGGCCTGACCTGCTGGTGCCCACGCGCCGGCGTCTGGCG
>JALPQI010009035.1:0-44830 GCA_025490895.1 Thaumatotibia leucotreta
GTTCCTAATTTACTACGGAACCATAAAAAGTACTTACACCCAGAATAATTGAAAAGGCAATCATTTCAAGTAATATCCGGTTGAAATATGTTTCTTTGCAGAAATAAACGGGCAGACAGACGGACGGACAGACATACAGACCGACAGACAAACAAACAGACAGACAACGGATGGACAGATGAACAGACAGACAGACATACAGACACATAGACACACAGACAGACACTCAGATAGATAGACAGAAAGATCGACAGATGAACAGACAGACAGACAGACAGACAAACAGAAAGATCGACAGATGAACAGACAGACGGCAGACCGTCAGACAGACAGACAAACAGACAGACAGACGGAGATGGCGAAAATGTAAGGGTTCCTAATTTACTACAGAACCGTAAAAAGTAATTACAGCCAGAATAATTGAAAAGGCAACCATTTTAAATAATATCCGGTCGAAATATGTTTCTTTGCAGAAATAAACAG
Source organism: Thaumatotibia leucotreta (assembly GCA_025490895.1). Taxonomy (NCBI): domain Eukaryota; kingdom Metazoa; phylum Arthropoda; class Insecta; order Lepidoptera; family Tortricidae; genus Thaumatotibia; species Thaumatotibia leucotreta. The sequence continues at coordinate 484 of JALPQI010009035.1, forward strand.
TTGGAAAGACGGACGGACAGACATACAGACCGACAGACAAACAGACATACAAACACACAGACAGACAGATAGACAAACAGACGGATGGACAGATGAACAGACAAACAGACATACAGACAGACATAGACGGATAGACAGAAAGATCGACGGATGAACAGACACACAGACAGACAGACGGAAAGATCGACAGATGAACAGACAGACAGACAGACAGACAGACAGACGGACGGAAAGATCGACAGATGAACAGACAGACAGACTGACAGACCGTCAGACAGACAGACAGACAGACGGACGGAAAGATCGACAGATGAACAGACAGACAGATGGACAGACCATCAGATAGACAGACAGACAAACAGACAGACAGAGGGATGAACAGATGAACAGACAGACATACATACAGACTGACAGACATTTCAAGTAATATCCGGTCGAAATATGTTTCTTTGCAGAAATAAACGAGCAGACAGACGGACGCACAGACAGACAGACCGACAGACAAACAGACAGACAACGGATGGACAGAACGGAAAGATCGACAGATGAACAGATAGACAGACATACAGACAGACAGACGGACATGGCGAAAATGTAAGGGTACCTAATTTACTACAGAACCCTAAAAATATCTTACAGCCAGAATAATTGAAAAGGCAACCATTTAAAGTAATAACCGGTCGATATATGTTTCTTTGCGGAAACAAGCGGACGGACAGACGGACGTACAGATAGTCAGTCCGTTCAGATAGACAGACACACAGACAGAGAGACAAACAGACAGACAGAAAGATCGGCAGATGAACAGACAGACAGACGGACAGACCGCCAGACAGACAGACTTACAAACAGACAGACAGACAGACATACAGACAGACAGAGGGATGGATGCAAAATGCAAGGGTTCCTAATTTACTACAGAATCCTAAAAAGTACTTACACCCAGAATAATTGAGAAAGCAATAATTTGGAGGAAACAAACGGACGGACAGACAGACATACAGACAGACAGACAAACAGACTGACAGACAGACAAACATACAGACAGACATACCGACAGACATACAGACAGACAGGTGGATGCACATGGCGAATCTGTGACGGTTTCTAATTTACTACAGAACCCTAAGAAATAAACCCAGAATAATTGTAAAAGCAATAATTTCGAATACTATCTGGTCGAAACACGTTTCTTTGCGGAAACAAACGACCGTATAGACGGACGGACAAACAATCAGACAGACAGAGAAAAAACTGGCCAAGTGCGAGTCGGACTCGCGCGCGAAGGGTTCCGTGCCATTATCAATTTATTATTAAAAATATACAATTAAATCAACCTACCTCAAAAACTAAAAGAGATAATTAAATCAAACCAAAAATCGTTGATAAGGTTTATTAATGTGCATAACATATATTTTTTTTAGAATTTTATATCGCGTAGTTTAAAAAATAGAGGGGGGGACACATTTTTCAGACTTTGGGAGCTGATATCTCGAAAACGATTTGCTTAAATTTAAATAAGATTTATAAACCTTCATATCATTTTCAAAGACCTTTCTATTAATACCCCACACGCTTATATACAACTAAAAAAAAAAATCTATCCCTCAGTTACATGTATGGAGGGCCCCCACCCCAATGGTTTTTTTACAATTTAGTATCATAATCCTGTAGCGGTTCATACAACACATATCCTTACCAAATTTCGTTACTGTAGCATTTATAGTTTCCGAGTAAATCAGCTGTGACAGACGGACAGACGGACAGACGTACATGACGAATCTATAAGGGTTCCGTTTTTGCCATTTTGGCTACGGAACCCTAAAAAAGAGTTGTAGATATTTGCCACTAATTCCTACCAATATTTGCCGTGTGGTGACGGCAGTAAGAATATATTTTGTCACCACCCCAACTCCTCCTGTGGGTGTCGTAAGAGTCGACTAAGGGATTGAAGTGTCACTGACTATTATTTGATAAAAGATTGATGATGGGCAGCAGAGTCATCATAGTGGACATACTACTGCGATCGCCAATCCGCTTGCCCAGCGTGGCGATTATGGGTATTTACCTCCTAATGCGCCTATACGCATAGTAAATAGGAGAGGCCTACGTCCAGCAGTGGACTATCATAGGCTGATGATGATGATGATTTGCGTCTCAAAACTTGCGGCAATAACTTGCAAGTGTAAACTCAGCTTTGTGTCTTTTCAAAAGGGCTTATTTCTACTCTGGCAATAAGGATTATTTTTTCTATATTTCCATAAGAGAAATTATCTCTATTGACAAAGTGGAAATAAGCCCTTTTGAGAAGACATTCCACAGTTACGATAATTATAATGAATTCATAACAAAACAACATACGTAATTGTGGGACAAAGTCATTTTGCGTCCGGCGGAATGTAGCCAGCAACGCCATATTGCTAGTTGTGCTAAGCTCACCTGACGCCAATAGAACGCGACTCTAAGCATCGGGGTTCCATTAAGGGAAATAATAGGAACTGCAACTGTCTTCTTGAGCAATTCACGTATCGTACCTATCACTATGTTGACTATTCAAGACGAGTGGTATGCACCCATAACTGCGTAGGTATTAGGAGTATGAATGCAATAAGTGCAGGTTATAGTAAGTATATATATTTATTTACCAAGGAGCCGAGCCGATATTACAAGACAGGTGCCGGTAGTAGACCAACATCGGGCGTCTTACTCCTCCGTCTTACCTCCTTCTCATTAAACTCTAAAATTAACATAGAAAGAAATATCTACTAATTAGAAAGTTCACAAACTTACCATTATAAACATGTTAGATCATTGGACTTCAGCTTAACTTAATACTCAAAACTTAATTTTAATGATAAAATTCAGTATGAACATTATGTCGGAAAAACCACAGATAAAATATAGGGAAGATTCCGTGTATTAAGACATACCTGAACAAACTATTGTCATCCTTTACCATCTCAGTATGTATTCCATAAGGAAAAAGAGACAAACAAGGTAGTTCTACTCGGTCGTGAATTATATCACCGACTCCATTTTCTTAATTTTTCTTGAACAATGCTACCAACCTGACTAGATAAAATGTCATTACTATTAGTGTTGTCCAGTCTTCATCGTATGCTTTTATCGGCAATAATAATATTTTTACCAAATTAGGTAGCGATGAACAGTGCGAATAAACCTTATTTCCTACCCAGAATCACGATCTTCTGCGATCCTTAATATGTCATGATTTCTAAATCTACACTTTAGGATAAAAATAAAATCACAAAATTAATGAAATATTTTCTTTAATTAAAATGTCAAATGTCATAAGAAGTGTTCTGTCTAAAACGTATGCCACTAGTTGGCGCCACTTAGCGGTAAGGTCCCGCTAAGAAACACAATTACCTAGCCTCAAAGAACAACTAACTAGAAGAAGGTCATTTTATTTTTTTACATAATTTTATTAACTTGTACAAATCATTTAAACACGAAACTATAGGCGCTCTGAGAATTTAGACAAGTTTCTGGACCTGACGCCTCAGTGCTGCCGCCCTGATGAACGGCATTTCAGAAAACCCTCATTATAACATGTTTTACGGAACTTATCATCCCTTAAAGCATACCTAACAATTTTCGTATGATGGCTTCTTTATAATTAATCAGTCTACACAAGTATCACATGAGTGTCATTATTAAACTAAACTTACTTTACTTTCTGGTTGACATGACATTGGATGATTACCAAATATGGTGGGTACTACGTCAGAATGTAATCACTTATGGGTACGCCCTTGCCTGAAACAACAGCTTAAAAATGTGCGGAGCATATTTTTGAATACTTTTTAGGGCACCAGTCGTCTGCCTTTTTGATATTTTTGACCCATATTAGCCTTTGTTCAGTGTCCTGTGGAAACCTGTTGGAAATTAAAAACATCGATTCATTTTCTGAGTTGGCTATCAATAGATTTATCGATATCACGATCGATCGTTTAAGTACAACACTATGCAATACAAATATTTGAATCCCACTATTTATAATTACATTACGAATGCAAATACGAATGATTAATTCACAAAGCTACACACATGGATCCGGCAACAAATATTGAATAAGATTTTCAGTTACTTTTACCTTAATAAGGTTCGAAATTTTAAAATTCAAGTCAAAACTAAATTACCGGTGAAACGTAATGTCTTTATTTTGTTCATTCAGGTAACCCTGGCGGTTTTTACACCATGGAACCACACAAGTCATCACTTTTATCACATTCCGTGCACTTATCGAACAGAAATATACATGAAAAGCTTTATTTTAATCACTTTTACTATTTGCGGTTTAGGTGCACTAGTATAGCCAAACAAAGATCGTTGACAGGCATTGCTGGCGTCACCCACAGATATAATAGACTCGGTCTATTAAATTAATAAGTCTATGGGAAAAACATTGACAGCCCAGTCAACAACACGTTGTCAGGTAACCAATTTCCAGGCAAGTTCCCGTCGACGGCACTAGGAGGCGCCAGAATTGCTAGCACATATTGCATCCTTTCACTTAATTCAATTTAAACCTTTTTCATCATGCGGCCAATACCACACGTCAAACCTAAATGGCTAGTCAAATGAAATAAAAATACGAACTATATTCGCGTGGAAAAGAGAGAGCGAGTGGCGGCATGTTTACGTCATCGCGAACAGTTTAATAATGGTTCACGGAACTTTATTTTTCGTTCATCTCTAGTAACGGTAACCAGAAAAGTTTTGTTCTTTCATATAAATCATATAATGTTCTTGTCAAAACCGTTATGTCAAAGAACGGAATTTTTCCGTTCATCTTGAATATTGTGAACCAGAAATATTGTGTTCATCTACAAAACCTTTATCGTAGTTAACCGTTACTAATACGAACGGAATTAATAACGGTTAAAGAACAATATCAAATGGTTAATCGAGAACGGTTCCGATCCCTGTTAAGAATATTTAGTACCAAGAGGCTTAAACATTTTAATCACACACGACCATTTTATTTGTGTCGAATTAAGGTAAAGGCTCAAAAAAAAATGAATATGTATTTCTAGCAATTTTGAACTTGTTGGTTCATCTCACTCTAATGTATCCCTTCTACTGCATTGCTTTCAGTATAAAGGTAGTAAAATTGTATGTGTTTTTAGTGGAAACAAAATGTCCATACAACATTTGGATACTTTTTCTTATTATATTGATTAAAAATGCTTTTGATTCAAAGATGACCCCAAAACCGTCGAGATATGTTAGAATCAGGTATAAGATTTTTTTTGCATAACGTCCGAAACCGAAAGTGAAAAAGTTTAATATCGGCACAAGCACTGACGCCTGAACAAACGGTCGTCTTTAAATCTAAGGAACTTTATTCGACCGAAAATATCTGATGGCAAATGTTACTAAGGCAGTCGAAAGATAAAAATACACATCCTAAATCTTTCGCTTTCGGATCACTGATGCGAAAAAGAAGATACGTAATATGACGGCATGCAGCGAAAAACGATCCGACGTTTCACTGATTATCGTGTGGTACATTTGGTTAGCGATAAATCATTTAGTGAAGGTACAGCGGCATTTAGTATCAAAATCTATACCAATATGACGGTAGGTCGGGACTATAACGGCGTTGAGAATATCATAAGCAGAGAGCGGAATTTAGATAGAAAAATACAAGACTCGCTGTATTCCTAGTGTTAGAGCTTTTATTATAAACTAAGCCGTGAATTGATGAGTACTATCGACAAAACTGAATCCTGATCCAACGTAGAACCATGTCCATATCACATTATAAATCACATTGCAACAACGTCGTGCAATTTGACTTTCAACGTTGGGTCGGGATTTAATTTTGTCGATAGTACCTAATTGTCTTATTTTCTTGTGCAGGGATAACAATTGACCATAGTTTTGCAGAAAGCAATCAACTAAATTTATTTTATTAATTTAACTTAAGCGACTAAACTCAATATGTTATTTATTTAGTTTGGGCGCTTATTGCATGCTCAAAAAAATTAATTGGCATAACTACGAGTATGCTCAATTGCCTATTTTATATCCATTCTTAGAACTCCAACTTGCTCAATTCCAGTATACCAAATAACATTTCAGTCGCTTCAAGAGATTTAGCGTGAAGATGCAACAGACAGCCACACACTAACATTTATGGTATTGTTATATTTGTCATACATAACTTAGAAAGCGCAAATGAGAAAACGAACAAAAGGGTAATTTCAAAAGAGATTATTTTCTATACAAGTCCTATAAAAAAGTTCCTTTTGCAATGACCCTCCGATGTAATAGCAGTCCTCTTATAGCATTATCATATCAATCACAAACGTTTCTCCGAATGCAACGCTCTTTAAGCCACGCCAAGTCGAGCTAAGTCGAGCCCAGTCGAGCCAGATAAGGCACGGCTCGGCTCTAGAGCACTCGAGCCGTTCCACAAAGGCCCGTGAAAGCTAGACTCAAGCTTCACGCTTCCAGATATTTTTATTCAGCTGCATTCTGAAAGATAGCTTTCAAACCCTCAATTGCTTTTGCAGTTATTCCACTTCACCTCAATCAAGCCAAGTATTCCAACATTATATAAGATGGCAAAGTGTTGTGAGATTTTAAGATGCATAATAAGAGTAGGCCCCTTTGCAAGTTTCTGTGGAAATTAATTCAAACTTCAGAAGTGATAAAAAAAATAACTTTATATCTTGGGAGTTACGACTTAGGCACCCAGTAAGTATTATTTTAATAATCCAAATATTATTCCGAGCTCCAAAACCTCACTGACTACAAGAATGTTGTTATTTTTGGCCACCTTGTGTAAGCTTCTACGAATTGGACAGCATCTGTGGCTCAGTCATTAGTGGCCGTGCCTGAAAACCTGAAAATCCCGGGTTTGAATCCCGATGTTGGCATTCCTTTGGTTATTCAAAAAAATATTTGCTCTTCATTTATGGTTGCTTTCTGTATATTTAGGTGTCCTTGTGTCTCTGTCTATTACATTATATTTTGCCCTTAGCACCTTTAACACAAGCGTTAATCGAGTTTACCGCGGGAATAGGTCGATTTGTTTCAGAATGTGCCATGATATTTATTTATTTATTATACGACGGAAGAATGCGTAGTAAAATAGCTATTTCTTTCCCGTTTTCGGCAATATCGTCAAAATGAAGGTTTAGTGCGGCAATATAGACAAAAGCTCCATTCGCGAGGCTGCATTGCGTACATAAATACGCTTTCAGTATTGTACAATTTGTAGAGCCTTCGAAACACACGGGACGAAAAACTGTACCCTTTTCGTTCTTATCGTTTCACTATTTAGGGATAAATTCGCTCACTCAATACCTTTATCACTACATTTTATGAGGTGCTTTAGAGTAAATTTGAAAGTAATTTAATTACGAAAATCATAGAAAAATCACTCGTAATTACATAGTCTTCATTGTCACCTTTTGGAATTATCAAGAAAAGGCTTATTTGGAATGTTCCTTTCGATAAACAAAACTCTTATTAAAGACCTTTTTGTAAGAGTGTTCCCTGATATTCATATTCGTATTATTTACTTAGCCCAACTTGCCCAATCTAGGGATAGACAACTAACTGGGGTTAACTGGTAAGGTCAATACATTTTATACACTACTATGAATTTAACTTGCTTTACTTTAGTGTTTACCTGTTTTTCTTTATCGACTTCATGGTGCTGGTATTTCTCGTTGTCATCTTTGTTATTAACAAAAAAGGACATACGGTGAATGTCATTTCCGTTAAATCAAGTTGCGTATGCAAGATGCCGATCGCAAAACACAGTTGCGAACCAAAACGCTATCTTTGTAAACTATATTTGTCACACGAATAAAAAAGAGTGCGAGGAAAAAAACTACGCTGTCTTACTGAGCGTTAGCGACTGGCGTCTTGGCTACTACTCAGTTTGCTGTTATTTAAACAAAAACAACGCCCAAATGAAACACGAAATATTTTGAAAACGAGTGCGAATTAAGTTCCGTGAGTCACCAACTTCTGAAGGGGTGGGTAATGGACCCGCATCGATGCGTAATACCCTCCTCACCACCAATTCCACAATGACTCAAGCCCATACAATCTCCATACACAATTGGCTGTTTGGTTCTAAGAAACAGTTTGGAGTGATGTCTCCAATACGGGAGCCATTGTTTCAAGGACACATTTAGCTTATAGTGATTGAGATATGTTTTCGTAAGCGGTTTACCATGTCGCTGGATGAAATGGAAGCGGAATAGGTTCCGCTTAAAGATCCATTCTGGAAATTATTTGCATTGAAAGCAATACTCCACGTACGATCGATACTTTTAAACTGTGAAAATCTAACAATTCTTGAATGTCATAAAGACTTGGTGTATCTGTGACGAGGACAAGGACTTTCTAACTATCTATATCGTTATCTAGTATAAAATATACTTAATCAGAAGATGTCCATTTCATTTTATAAGCAGAATGACAAAAAAATTCTTACATAGTTTTGGGGATATACGAGTAGATAGATAGAATGCTCTTTATTGCACACCTTACAAGAAAACATGGCTAAACAAACGATTATATATAGAGGTACAAAACAGGCGGTCTTATCGCTATAAAGTAATCTCTTCCAGACAACTTTTGGGTAGCGGAACCAACTTAAAATAGTGAAAAAGTAAGTGATCATTGTTCTTAACGGCATAAGGTTCAATTTGGTTTGCAGGTGATTTTTAAAGTAAACGCGTCTGGTATCTAAACTTAATTTATTGCAACTGACTGGAGGGTACATGTGCATATCTACTTATCTAGATATAGATAGAGTACGGGGACGGAAATCGACAAAACATACCGCCCTCCAAAAACAACAGTTTTTATCTTAAATTAATAGTTTATGAATAAGCACTTAACCTAAAACTTACGGAGGATAATCGCTGAATTGACACTTCTAAGCACATTATCACAAATACGATCATCACATCCATATGTTTAAAAGTTCCACTCTCATGAAATACAACGATTTTATACATTTTATCTCAATTGAGACATTCAAGAAACAACACAATCGCGGAACACTGCGCGAAGTGCACGAGCGCAAGCCTAAAACTAAAATTATTTACCTACGATTATAATTGACAAAATAACACCAAGTAGGTATCAATAGACTCTAATGCCCGCGTTGCGTAGGCAATATTCGCATGATCTCGTAGGGTAACTTTAGTAATTATACTTAGATACTTATAAATACGAGAAAACAATGTTAGGTCGGTCAACCATAATAACAACTTACCTATTTTAACATACGACTTTAATGGACTGTATTATCGAAAATTATTATAAACCGCCTTCCAAAATGAGGAGATTATGGGTTTGGCTTTGGTTTTGTTGTTATGGGTGACATTCAATACCTATCATAGCAATTCCAACTTAAATCTAGCATATAGCTGACATATTTAAACAATAAAAAATAAATCGTCTATGTAATGCATACAATATGCGTAGGTGACAAAATATGGGTAACTAGGTATACTAATGAAAACACAATCTAGACGATTTACGTAAAACTTCTTATGAGTACCTACTTCACAAGTAATATCTTTACTACGGGTGCAAGGTCCATAAACAGGTTCACATATTTCCCATACACGTAGTTAAATTGATATTAGGAACGTATAGGTATATATAAACTTAGCGTATTTGTTACTATAAATTACAATTTCTGTTATATATAGAACATACTTATTACTCAATACTAATATGTGTTTCTCACAATGGTTACAGTAGGTAATTACGTAGCTCGTTTCGTACATTTACCTATTTATTATTTATTAACAAAGATGCTTATGTATCGAGTAAGTAAACATTCATAATAGTTGGGCACCTGCCTATACAGCAGTACCTACACTACCTACTCGTAGCCTGCAAAACGCGAAATAGATTTAGCCGCCCTCCTTAACTTACTGTTTTCATATATAGGCTAAAATATTAATCTGCAGTTTTAGGTAACAATATTAATTTTGATAAGGGTCTTTTTATTACATGATCGCCCTTGCATTTAACAGTTACAACCCGTGCTAGGTTGTCAGGTCCCGGGTGCAGCGCCGTGATCCTCCCTAGCAGCCACTTGGCAGGTGGCAAGTCTTGCTCCTTTAGGATCACAATATCTCCTATACAGGGTGATTGCACCACACTGTACCACTTTTGTTTTTGTTGGAGGGTGTTTAAATATTCAGCGTGCCATTTTTTCCAAAAATCTTGCATTTGTTTTTGTACAAGTTGCCAACGTGTCAATAAATGTAAACTTTTAGTTTCGTAATTTGTTTCCGGAATGGTAATTAAGGGTTCTCCAACAAGGAAATGCCCTGGCGTAAGTGGGTTAAGTGTGTCTAGAGTTTCGTCCAGTTGACAGAGAGGCCGTGAATTTAAGCATGCCTCCACCTGGGTCAGTAACGTAGACATTTCTTCATAAGTTAACTTTGTAGTTCCGTTAACTCTCACCAGGTGGCGCTTCGCTGAACGAACACCGCTTTCCCATAAACCACCGAAATTGGGTGACTTCGGTGGTATAAAATGCCACGTCGTGCCGTCGTTAGCTAAGAGTTCAGCTATTTCTTTAGTTATATTTTTAGTACTCTTTGCCCACATATCTCTTTATTCCTTGTCTCCACCAACGAAATTAGTCCCATTGTCGCTCCAAAGTTGTGCACAGTGCCCTCTTCGAGCGACAAATCTCCTGAAGGCCGCGATGAATGCTTGAGCTGTAAGGTCTGTTACTGCTTCCAAGTGGACTGCCCGTGTACACATACACACAAACAAACAAATGTAGCCCTTGGTGGCAGTATGACCTCGACCCTTGGAAGTTCTCAAGTACACCGGTCCAGCGAAATCAACTCCACTATGGTAAAACGCGCGATTCTGAGTGACTCTTGAAGTAGGTAATTGACCCATAAGTTGCTGTCTAGTGAATGCATTGTTTTTTATGCACACAATGCACTTATGAGCGTAACTTCTAACTGCCGATTTTAGACTTATGATCCAGTATTTGCTCCTTATGTAGGTCATTGTCTGCAGAGTCGTACCATGATAGGTTTTTATGTGTGCATCCGCTATTATTAACCTTGTAACATGTTGCTTGCTTGGTATGATAATCGGATGTTTCGCGTTCTCTGGTAGATCTGCTTTACTTAGTCGTCCTCCGACTCGCAACAGATCGTTTTCATCCAAGTACGGTGTAAGCTTAATTAATGAACTTTTATTACTAACTTTACTCTTCCTTTTCAGGTCTTCGAATTCTTGGCTATATACTGACTGTTGGTAGTATCTAATGCACTTTCTTTCAATTTCTTCTAATTCATCAGGGCTCAAGATATCTGGTTTTTTCTTTTTGTAATCTAAAAATCTCTTACATCGAGCTAGTACTCTTTTCATCCTAATTATTGAAGAAAATCTTTCCCAGATGGGTGTATCTTGCATTAAAATATGGAACGACTTCTTAATCTCCAGGTCTGTGTTTGGGATTGCAGAGGGTCCTTGGATTTCTATATCTTTCAACTTTAACCATGAGGGTCCATTCCACCAAAGTTCGCAATTTGTCAGATCACTTGCCTTGACACCTCTTGACGCCAGATCAGCTGGGTTGTCTGCAGATATAACATGCCTCCATCTGTCATTGTCTATATGCTGGATAATCTCTGACACTCTATTTCCAACAAATACCTGCCAGCGACTGGGTTGAGACTGTAACCACGAAAGGACCACCATCGAATCTGTCCATGCGTATATCCTGTGCATGGGTATATTCAATAAACCCGAAATTTCGTGCAACAGCTTTGCTAACAATACCGCAGCACAAAGCTCCAATCTTGGAATTGTCAATTGCTTTAGTGGAGATACTCTTGTTTTCGATGCCAGCATGGTTACATGAACATCACCATGTTCGTCTACCACTCGTATGTAGACTACGGCTGCCATGGCAAGAGTTGAAGCGTCAGAGAACCCGTGTAAATCGACTTCTTTGCAGCGAGATGACATCTTGATCCAACGGGGAATCTCGATAGTTTGCAACTCATGAAGCTCGTCTCGGAAACTCATCCACTCATCCACCAACTCCGAAGATAGTTCGTCATCCCACCCAAGACTACAGAGCCATAATTTTTGGATCATCACTTTGGCCGTTATTACGACAGGTGAGAGCCATCCAAAGGGATCAAATAGGCTAGCAACATCAGATAAAATGACTCTTTTTGTTACAGGCACCCTGGTTTCTGGTAAGTTAACTAAAACGTGAAAGGTGTCATCTTTTCTGTCCCAGGTAAGCCCCAGTATTTTTATAACTTTATCCAATTTAATCTCTTTTTTGTCTTTTACAGGTTCCGGAGTCTGCGTGCCATCAACCAAGTCCTTCAAGAGTTCTTCAGAATTGCTCGACCACTTCTGCATTTCGAAACCACCTGATTTGAGCAATTTACTAATTTCTTTACAGGCAATCTTCATTTCTTCCAGATCTTCGTGGCCTGTCATGAGGTCATCCATGTAAAAAGAATCTCTAACTATCGCCGCTCCACGAGGATAGTTGGTTTGCTCGTCATCGGCCAAGCGTTGAAGCGTTCGGACAGCAAGGTGAGGGGCTGCAGCTGTGCCAAACGTTACAGTAAGTAACTTATAACTATCAATTTTTTCAGATGTGTCTTCCCGCCATACTATGCGTTGTAAATCTGTGTGTTTCTCATCCATTCTTACTTGGCGATACATCTTTACGATGTCGCCAATGACACAGATTTTGTGCGATCTCCACCTAAATATTAGACTTCGCAGATCTGGTTGTATTGTAGGTCCTACCATCATGCTGTTGTTTAAGGAACATCCGTTTGAGCCCTTTGCTGACGCGTCGTAAACAATTCTCACCTTAGAAGTTTCCTTATTTTCTCTAATTACAGCATGATGTGCCAAATATATTGTATTCTCTTCATCTTCTTCTTCTGTTTCGACCTTCTTCATGTGTCCCAGCTGTAAGTACTCGTGTATTACCTTGGTGTATTCTGTTTTCAACTGTTCATTTCGTGTAAATTTTCTTTCCAGTTGCTCCAACCTCATGACGGCCTGATGCTTTGTATTCCCACAAGATTTTACAGTATCTGCAATATTTGTTTTTAAAGGAAGTTGTACCACGTACCTTCCTGTCTCATCTCTCCTTGTTGTTTGTTGATATATTTCCTCACACCTTTCTTCCTCCTTTGTCCACATGCTTGGCTTCGTGTATAGTTCAGCTTCAATCTCCCAAAACCTTTTCAGGAGATTATTGTCTTCTTCTATTTGTCTTGTAACATGTAGACTAGTGATGTGCTGTGAATCTGTAAATGATGAATTAGTACCCCCCGACAAAATCCAACCCAGGTGTGTCTTTTGAGCAACAAAGTCGTTCGGTCCTTTCATCAAACCTGCGTCTATGATTTTGCCATACACATCTGCACCTAGAAGTATATCAACCCTCCCTGGAGTGCAGAAGTTAGGGTCAGCTAAATCTATTTCGTTAACCTGAGGCCAGATAAATCCCCTAATTTCTCTATCAGGCAGCCGACGGGTTACCGACTTCAATACATAAGCATTTACATTAATAGTGAAGGAAATATCGTACCTTGATTTGATATTGAGTGTTACCACATGTTTGATGCTAGTCTGATTGTCCTCACCAATACCAAAGACTACTCCGCTGACCTTGGATTTCTTCAAACCCAGCAACTCGACCGCCCTTGCGGTCACGAAGCAAGACTCTGATCCCTGGTCGATAAGAGCTCGAAGTACGTGTGACTGCCCGGACTCCGATGTCACATGCACCAACGCTGTCGCCAACAATACTCTTCCACCAGGTTGTAATGCACTCGATGTGTGTGCCACTACTAAGGTTTGTATCTTCTCTTTATTGTTGTTAGTTGTATCTCCAGACGTACACGTTTCTTCATCAACTTGTTTCTTATCTCGGTGTAATAAAGAGTGGTGCTTTCTCTTACAAATCTGACAAGTTGTTTTTTGTTTACATTTATATACGTTGTGGTTCGGAATTAAGCAATTGAAACAAAGGTTGTTTTTCTGCACGAAACTGTACCTATCTTCTATAGATTGCTTCGAGAACTGTTTACATTGATAGATATGATGACCTTCGCTGCAGAATGCGCACCTCACTTCACTTGGTGCAGTAACATGAAACACCTTGGGCTTTACAGGTTTGTAGCTTTTGTTTGCAGGCTCCACCATCTCCAACGTGCGGAATCTGTTTTCCAGGAACGATTTTAATTTGTCAAAACTAGGTAAGTCGTCTGTTTCATCTCTGCTTATCAACTCTTCCCACTCCTTATGAGTGCTAGAGTCCAGTTTTGAAACCATGGAAAAGTTGACTATTGCATCCCAATGATTAGTGGGTAGGCCTAAATGTTTAAGTGCGCTCATACATTCTACCGAGGTATCCAAAAGCTGCTTCAAGGCCGTAGCTGACTCGTGAGTTATGGATTTTTGTGAAAAGAATTTCTTGAAAACACAGTTAGCTATGTACCTCTTATTGGCGTAACGTTTTTTCAGCGCTGTCCATGCCTCTTGATAATTTTCAGCAGTAATTGAAAATTGACGCAATAGTGTCTCCGCCTCTCCTGTTAAGCTACCCTTTAAGTAATGTAACCTTTGAACATCTTGTAAGGATTCATTATTGTGTACTAATGCGAGAAACAAATCATGGAATGACTGCCATTCGGTGTAGTTACCGTTAAACGTAGGCAGAGAAATTCTAGGTAATTTCACTTCACCACTGTTAGATGTGCTAGGAGCCGACATTTGCTTAGACTCACATTTTATCGGAACCATACATTCTAACTTAGCCATCATTTCGCCTTTGTAAGCGTAATATACTTCCTCGAATTCCTCAAACATGCTGTCGGCGAAGTAGTTTATCTGCGGACGCTCATCCACAGAAACCGATAAAATCAACGTTTCATGCACAGCCTTAAACTCCTTCCAGTACGTTTCAAGTGTATCTATTCTTCCCTTCACATAACCAGCCGTAACTCTGTCCTTAGGTGATTTCCTGAAGTTAACGTACGCCCGTTTCACCTTATCGGTCGTGTCAGCTTGAATAACTATACTTCTTTCGATTTGCTCCATTGCAATAAGTCTTTCACAATAAACAAATTAAGAGCTGAGCACAACTGCACGAACAGTACTTAACCATAGAAAATGTCCACTTATTTGTTAACTTTTTATGCGTAGGGTAAGTGAGCGCCACGCGAAAATGTCCAACAATACTTATGTATTTAACTCGCGGCGGTTCACTATTGTAAATACACTGCACTGTGTTCGAAGTTAACGATGGGAATGTTCTTAGTTCCCGATACACCTTGTCCTTTCTCGAATATTACACGGCAATAATGCACTAACAGTTTTTTACAAACAAATCCGAACTCTTTAAACCCTTAAGGTTCCTTTGCTTAAATTCACTTTTAGTCTATAATTGTCCACTGATTTCACCACATTTCAATATATATTTAGCGTTATTTTACTAAAATTACACCGATTTTCGATTGAACCAATTATTTAAACGTGTCACTGCCAATCATCCTGGTTCGGATGGACCATGTTCTTAACGGCATAAGGTTCAATTTGGTTTGCAGGTGATTTTTAAAGTAAACGCGTCTGGTATCTAAACTTAATTTATTGCAACTGACTGGAGGGTACATGTGCATATCTACTTATCTAGATATAGATAGAGTACGGGGACGGAAATCGACAAAACAATCATTTTGTTTTGTTAAATCATAATGATTTGGATTGTGATTGCAACCTAAGTCAACGGAAATCTGTAAGTTACAATGAAACACACCTCAGGAAAACACTTGTTGCTTAATCTTCCGCCCTAATGAGCTCATAATGATAACCCCAACACCCGATATCAATAATCTGCAGATCAAAATTATGGTAAGACAATTATTTTCCAATCAACTCCCAATTTAGGCTCCCGGGGCGCGAGCGTTTATCATATTTGCCACGTTTCCCCAACACCTATTATCGGCGGCCTCTTATGACGCCTCTTATGGCCCCCTCCTAGCTGTTATGGCCCCCTTATAGCACCGTTACGCTTTCGAGGGTCCTTCAGCCGAACGTCCGCGGGTCCGCGAGTGGTTCTATTAACGCTAATGCTTCTGGGCCTTATTTGTTGGGTTAACCTGGTTAGTGGTTTAGTTATGAATTAATTCAATTCGCTTGAGTGCGGTTTGTGGAGATCTAGATTTGAAGCGGTCAAGGGATTACGGTTTATTCGCAAGTCAACTTTGTAATTTAATCATGGCTGTGTGGTTAAAGGCAAGGTAACCTTCGGATGCGTCCTTTGAAAGTGTCGTCTTGAGCTGACAGATTCAGCAATAAATCAGACGAATCATAATTCATTTATTCATTGCTTTTGTGGATTTACAATAGAACGTGGATTTTATCACTCAATTTTCGCAAAAAAGCTAAAGTTATGGAATAAATCTGGAAGCCTAGCACTTGGATTGGAATCTTTGTAAGTAAGATAAAGCCGTATTATTGTGTTAAAAAAGATGAGTACTTTCAAAATTCAGTGAGTACCTACGTGTCTTAAAAGCGTTGTACAGTAGTATTGGATAATCCATTCCCATTGTATTTTCTTCTGCGTATTTACCTACATTGCTGTCTCCATTAGCTTCAGTATTATGGCACAAAATAGAAAGGTACTTATGGATACTGATGTCGATAGTGAAGTGATAGAAATATAAATTGGAAAGTCTGCATGAAAAATCGATCAGTAAAAGTTGTTCTTTACAACTGTACCGTTATTAATCTCACTTTGATAATATATAAATACCAGCTTAATATAGGTAGTTGATACGTTTATACTGTTTACACTAACTTTGATAGTATATACGAGCTTAATTTAGTAAAAAACGACGCGATTCCAATCCAACTTTGGCTAACATATCGTGCCTACATTTTTAAAATTTCCTACTTACAGTTCGGTTTGCTTAAAGCTTATGCTTTATTTAAGCGTACTAGTATACGTATTTTTGCTTCATTTGACCTGATGTTATGAGACGTGTCTGTACCATTGATTTAGAATATATAAGTGGATCCCCAAGCAGCTCAAAAAAATGGCCCCAAAAAATGGGCTGCAGAAGTAAATATTGCGGTCCTTTTGCTCCGCTATTCAGTTCTGACAGTTGACATTTGGTCACCTTATTACGGTATAGCATCATTATTCCTTAAACATAAAAAGTTTCTACTATTTTGCGGTGTTGTTCGCAAATTTGACACTTATTGCTGACTTCAAAAAGTTTTTTATTCTTTGAGTTTTTTTTATTATAGTTTATTGTAAGTGAGCGTTACTAGCTTCAACTGAAACATGATAGAAATCACTTTTAGTGCCACTTTTCTTGGTTTTTTTGTTTGGCTCTGTGCGTCCATTTATTATTTAATGTCATTGGTTCACACTAATTTTTATAGTATATACGAGCTTAATTTAGTTAAAAACGACGCGATTCCAATCCAACTTTGGCTAACACTTCGTGCCTACATTTTTAAAATTTTCTACTTACAGTTCGGTTTGCTTAAAGCTTATGCTTTATTTAGCGTACTAGTACGTAGTTTTGCTTCATTTGACCTGATGTTATGAGACGTGTCAGTACAATATCGGAATCCAGTAAAACAGTGATGCCAGATTGGGGGTAAACCCTCCAAAACAAGATGGTTTTTTTTGCTCTGGTTGGGAAAATGGGGAGACAAATTGTTTGGGAGGAATGGTGGAGGGAAAAAATATATGATAAATAAATGATGTTTTTAGAATGTGCGATTTTTTCATATCGAACTACCACGAAAATCGATCGACAGATTACTATCTTTCTCTTTCTGTCATACGTACTTGCATATTTAAGAGAGGAAATTGACGAATATTCCGACGATTGGTGGATCGACAATCCAGAACGCGTGGGTAGCCAGCAATTGTGGTAGTAAGCGAATGTCGACTTACATTGAAATTTCTTTAGGTTCTTTGGGTTTAGATAAAAAGTAGAGTAAAAAACTGAATAAATGAACAAGTATACATTATTTTTCAATGTAAAGCCCCATATTTGGGGGGATTACGGACAAGATTTGGAGGTAAAGCGACGGGGGCATCTGGCAACACTGCAGTAAAAGCGAAAGAAAGCGTGTCTCAGAAGGTATTGTATTAGGATGTCGTCGAGGCTCATTGGCCGCGCTCGCCGGAGCGTGCCCGCCATCCGTCATCCGAAAGCACTTGGGATAAAAGCCACTGTAACAGAAACTGATCAACTATGTTTTGTTAAACTATACACCGTGTTATGAGTAAGCCCATAGACACATTTTAAGAATATATTCCTGGCCATGTTTAGAGACTAGGTTATAACCTTTCTGGCTTACTACCTCGAACTCCTAAATTCGAGACGCGGATTTCGGAGTTCTCGGTAGGGCCGCTGAAGTCGGCCTAGTTTATGAGATAAGTAACAACTTTTAATAGAAAAAGATTTTGTGACATATCAACAAAAGATTTAGGATAATAACTAACAAAAATTCAGAGATAAAATTAATTATACATACTTACAGCAAGTAACAGTAATACAAATTTAAAGAAAGTCGCAATGTGTGTTTTCAAACCTTATCGCCGCTGTGATTTGGAACCAAAGGTGCTTATGGCGTTATGTTCGTAAGTTCGTATACAAATACAACGCTGTGAGACGTATGCGCCATCGACAATGTGGTCCTTTTGCCCAGAATTGTGATGTTAATATTTTTTTACTAAATGCAAACAAAGAACATTTATTTTGAGAAAATTACCTTTTTGATATAATCATTATAATCTTAAGAATGAATGATGAGTTTGTCAGGATACTAATAGGTACCTATATCAAAAGGGTATTCACAAACACCTTAGTTGGCTGAAGTTAGAGCGCATATTCAGATATTTTTCGGCACTGTGGTATGTACTTATTTCACATAAAAATACTTCTGTGCTTCGCTAAAGCTCCGCATTGTCCAGCGTCAAAGGAAGTTTTTAATGTTATACTAACGACATGGCCCGAAACTGGGCATTGTTCGCTAAACGGGACCGGGCCGAACAGACACGGTAATCGGGAGACAAAACCCGGTTAGACACGCATGAAGCCCAACTCATTTGCCGCTAATCAAAGTAGCATCCATGATTGATTTCTGAAGGCCACGAATTTAAAAGCTGCAATTTATTTCTGTTGCTCCTTAAATTTAACTATCGTGAGACATAATACCTAAATATGATTAAACCCAGGTATGTTTAGTCACTACGCGCGACATGTTTCGAGAGCGGAGTTCCGGGCTCGAATCCAGACGAGAGTATTTATTTGTATGTTTATCACAAGCATTTTTTTCTTGTCAAAACATCCGTGACGTTTTCAAATATATTCTGCGACCATATATAACATGGACGTCTAACGCCAGCTCAAAAATGCCCCCAAAACCAATTGTTCAATTGTGCCAAGATGGGCAGGACATAGCTCTTTTCGTGACACCGCGCATATTTCGGCACAATATCTTTGACAAATGTTTTTTGAATATCGCCAATCAAAACTTTGATGGACCAATCACAACTATTTTTAAATGGCGGTTTAAGTTTTTATAGGTTGACATTTAAATTCATTGCTGTGATGCATTGAAGAGGGGGTGACACTTGTCAACTAAAATCAAGGACCGTTTTTGAAAGGCAATTTAGTATGGCGTGCGGCTTCCATGTTTTATTTGTTCGTAGAATATATTTAATTACTACCTATTTATAATGTAAGTATCTATGTATTTTTAAAAGGTTTTTATTAACTTCACCGCGTATCAACTGTCGTCGATGCTTCAAATCTTGTGATCGATTTTTCGACCACTTCTACTGCACCGAAATCAATAAAATTTGGAACTCTTATCAAGTTCCCATGACAATGCAATATTATAATATTTTTATCCTTGTACCCTCAAAGCCTGATGCTGCAGACGTACTGCCTTCCTTAACCGAGAGTGTTAGACACGTGAAAATGAAAGTATAGCATGTTTGGCATAATCAAATACTAACAGCCTGATCTTGACTTCCAACTCCTCACTCCTGATGCTGCAGTACTGCCCACAATAACCGCAAGGTTTATCTTTTATCGATATCTTGATTTTAAAGTAGTTCTTAGATATTAAGTAGAAACATGTGAAATTAGTACTAACGTCCAACTCTTCAAATCTGATACTCCAGTGTTACTGCCTGCCACAACCGCTAGGTTTAGCGATATGTAGATTTTGAAGTACTGCTTTAGATATTTGGTAGAAACATATGGATTCAACTATCGTGATCATCATCATATCAGCTGAAAGACGTTCACTGGTGAATATAGGCCTCCCCCAAAGATTGCCACAAGGACCGGCCCCGTGCCACCCGTATCCAGCGACTTTCACCAGGTCATGAGTACACCTTGTGGGGGGGCCTACCCACGCTGCGCCTTCCGGTACGTGACCGCCACTCGAGAACGTTACCGACCCAACGGCCATCGTTTCCACGCGCGACGAGCCCCACCCACTTCAGTTTAGCGATTCGAAGAGCTATATCGGTTACGTTGGTTCTGCTGCGGATGGTCATATTTCTAATCCGATCAATTCCGATCTCGCAGAGAGACTATTAGCATAGGCCTCTCCATTGCCCTTTGGGTGACTTTGAGCCTTCTTATGTGGCCCATTGTACACGACCACGGTTTAGTACCGTATGTCATCACTGAGACCCTCCGGCTGATAGACTCATAGGGTCATGGCTGATAGGGTGACAGCGTGAGTGGATCGCGTAGGGCGAGCCGTCGGACCTGCGGACCTCTGGCTAATAGAGTGACAGCGTGAGTGGTTTGCGTAGGGCGAGCCGTCGGGCCTGCGGCCCTCCAGCTGATAGAGTGACAACGTGAGTGGATCGCGTAGGGAGAGCCGTCGGGCCTGCGGCCCTCCAGCTGATAGAGTGACAGCGTGAATGAATCGCGTAGGGAGAGCCGTTGGGCCTGCGGCCCTCCAGCTGATAGAGTGACAGCGTGAATGAATCGCGTAGAACGAGCCGTCGGGCCTGCGGCCCTCCAGCTGATAGAGTGACTGCGTGAGTGATTCGCGTGGGGCGAGCCGTCGGGCCTGCGGCCCTCCAGCTGATAGAGTGACAACGTGAGTGGATCGCGTAGGGAGAGCCGTCGGGCCTGCGGCCCTCCAGCTGATAGAGTGACAGCGTGAATGAATCGCGTAGGGAGAGCCGTTGGGCCTGCGGCCCTCCAGCTGATAGAGTGACAGCGTGAGTGGATTGCGTAGGGAGAGCCGTCGGGCCTGCAGCCCTCCAGCTGATAGAGTGACAGCGTGAATGAATCGCGTAGAACGAGCCGTCGGGCCTGCGGCCCTCCAGCTGATAGAGTGACAGCTTGAGTGGATCGCGTAGGGAGAGCCGTCGGGCCTGCGGCCCTCCAACTGATAGAGTGACAGCGTGAGTGGATCGCGTAGGGAGAGCCGTCGGGCCTACGGCCCTCCAGCTAATAGAGTGACAGCGTGAGTGGATCGCGTAGGAAGAGCTGTCGGGCCTGCGGCCCTCCAGCTGATAGAGTTACAGCGTGAATGGATCGCGTAGGGAGAGCCGTCGGGCCTGCGGCCCTCCAGCTGATAGAGTGACAGCGTGAATGGATCACGTAGGGAGAGCCGTCGGGCCTGCGGCCCTCCAGCTGATAGAGTGACAGCGTGAGTGGATCGCGTAGGGAGAACCGTCGGGCCTGTGGCCCTCTAGCTGATAGAGTGTCAGCGTAAGTGGATCACGTAGGAAAAGCCGTCAGGCCTGCGGCCCTCCAGCTGATAGAGTGACAGCGTGAGTGGATCGCGTAGGGAGAGCCGTCGGGCCTGCGGCCCTCCAGCTGATAGAGTGACAGCGTGAGTGGATCGCGTAGGGAGAACCGTCGGGCCTGTGGCCCTCCAGCTGATAGAGTGTCAGCGTCAGTGGATCGCGTAGGAAGAGCCGTCGGGCCTGCGGCCCTCCAGCTGATAGAGACAGCGTGAGTGGATCGCGTAGGGAGAGCCGTCGGGCCTGCGGCCCTCCAGCTGATAGAGTGATTCCATCAGACCTGCGGTCCTCCGGTTGGTCGACTGAGAGAACGAGTTTATATTTTATAGTCTCAAAATTCGACTTGTTTATTGTGTACTTTATAAACATTTTAACTTTATTTTCTCAATAAACCAAATTGATTGATATATTCCTTATTGTCAGGTCAGGTCTCTGTTATCTACATTAAATAACACGTCCATTTGAGACACTTCGGGCATTCAAGCTTATAGCTGGAGAGCCAGTGAACCCTGAGAGTAACGGTCTTCCTGTAAGGTTAGAAATTTGTATACTAACTTTATATGGAATTCTAAGAGCAATAGCCATGACCTGGCAGGCGTCAGCCCTGCACGTCATCAGGCCCTTTATTTTTTTAAACTGTTAAGTAAATTGGATTTCAAAACTTGTTTCTGTAAGTTTGAAAAATTTATAGGATAAAGTTGATTTATTGTACATCTTAAAAAAAAATTGACAGGCGATTACAATAAGCAGAAGTATATGACAGGTCAATTAGAAAATGCACAGTTGATGAGGTAAAATAAACTTCATCCTGTATACTCGAAATTTTTACATGTCTTCAAATAAACGTCTCAGAGTAAGTATGTACAATGCCAGGCGGTTTTGAACAGCATAAGACCTTGCCAGGCGAGGGGACAGTTAAGTAAATTGGGTTTCAAAACTTGTTTCTGTAAGTTTGAAAATTCAATAGGATAAAGTTAATTTATTGTACATCTTAAAAAAAAAACGACAGGCGATTACAATAAGCAGAGGTATATGACAGATCAATTAGAAAATGCACAGTTGATGAGGTAAAATAAACTTCATCCTGTATACTCGAAATTTTTACGTCTTCAAATAAACGTTTCGGAGTAAGTATGTACAATGCCAGGCGGTTTTGAACAGCATAAGACCTTGCCAGGCGAGGGGACAGTTGCACCTCTCAATCGCACGCCCTTAGCAACTACTCTACTACTACTAGCGACTAACTAGCGATTACTCGCCTGTATTTTTTTTGAAGATGTAAGTACAATAAATAAACTTTATCTATTAAATTTTCAAACTTACAGAAACAAGTTAAGAAACCCAATTTACTTAACTGTCCCCTCGCCTGGCAAGGTCTTATGCTGTTCAAAACCGCCTGGCATTGCACATACTTACTCTGAGACGTTTATTTGAAGACATATAAAAATTTCGAGTATACAGGATGAAGTTTATTTTACCTCATCAACTGTGCGTTTTCTATTCGATCTGTCGTATACTTCTGCTTATTGTAATCGCCTGTCAATTTATTTTTAAGATGTACAGTAAATAAACTTTATCCTATTAAATTTTCAAACTTACAGAAACAAGTTTTGAAACCCAATTTACTTAACTGTCTCCTCGCCTGGCAAGGTCTTATGCTGTTCAAAACCGCCTGGCGTTGCACATACTTACTCCGAGACGTTCATTTGAAGACATATAAAAATTTCGAGTATACAGGATGAAGTTTATTTTACCTCATCAACTGTGCATTTTCTAATTAACCTGTCATATACTTCTGCTTATTGTAATCGCCTGTCAATTTTTTTTTAAGATGTACAATAAATTAACTTTATCTTATAAATTTTTCAAACTTACAGAAACAAGTTTTGAAATCCAATTTACTTAACAGTTCAAAAAATAAAGGGCCTGATGACGTGCAGGGCTGACGCCTGCCAGGTCATGGCTATTGCTCTTAGAATTCCATAAACCGTTAGTATACAAATTTCTAACCTTACAGGAAGACCGTTACTCTCAGGGTTCACTGGCTCTTGGACTATGAGATGCATTAACCACGTCCAGACTTTGGTTTTCATTTGTCGATCGAGATATTTAATAACATTTTTTTAGTGTCGGATTTCTAAAAATATCTATTCAGCAGGGATTCGCCTCCCGTTACACATAAAATAATGTTCATTACGTTTACATACGAGCCCCGATGCAGTGGAGTTCGTCTAGTTCGAAACAATTTTTACAAATTTTTGAATATTTTAAAAATGATCACATTATGCTAATGATAAATTGTATGAACGTTAGTCATGGTTAATGTACTACATTTCAAGAGACACAACAATCTGAAGTACGCTTTTGTTGTTTAATAAATCGATTTTAACAAACCAGTGTCAGTGGCCGTGTGGTGACGGCAGAAAGAATACATTTGTCACCACCCCAACTCCTCCTGCGGGTGTCGTAAGAGTCGACTAAGGGATTGAAGTGTCACTGACCACTATTTAATAAAAGATTGATGATGGGCAGCAGCGTCATCATAGTGGACACATTACTGCGATCGCCAATCCGCTTGCCCAGCGTGGCGATTATGGGCATTTACCTCCTAATGCGTCTATACGCATAGTTAATAGGAGAGGCCTACGTCCAGCAGTGGACTATCATAGGCTGATGATGAACAAACCAGTGTCAAAATTATATTTTCGTTCACCACCGTAATTCCGCGCTTATAAGCTTGACGCAAAATTCGCAGTGCATCAGGTGTACCATGTCGTCTTTAATATTAATGGCGTTCTTTACATTCATTAATTATTTACAAAATTAAAAATTGTGGAAAAAATTTAAAAAAATACCTCTCGTAAAATAGTTTTTTTTTAAATTCTGATTTATTAAATCCAAATATTTTATACTCAAAGAAACTACTTTAGTACTACAATTGAATAGTGAAGGTTTTGTCTCTAAACCTTTTCCCCCGGATGAACGGGATAATCTCGAAAAACTGTCTAACTGGACGAGAACATATGCATCGGGGCTCGTATGTGTCGTGATTCGTGATGAAAGCGCGAGAGTATAAGCGCTACTTAGGATGCATAATTTGTATTACATATTATAAACAACATCTTTGATCTAGAATAAGTAGGTATAGTATTATCTGAAATTATCTTAACAATTGCACTAAAAACTTGAAAATAAAATAAGTAAAAAAAGTTTTAAGTTAAACGGTTTTTGTTGCACCAAAAACTAGAAAATAAAAATTTATTGTATCTAATTGTAGATGCTACTTTCTGTAGATTACTCACGTGAAACTATTATCACTGTAGGTAGTCTTCCCAAGTCGGATGCTGAAAGCCACGTTTAGCCTCTATATCAGTGGATTAAGCGTTACCTAATCAAACTTTTACCAAACTAAAATAAAAACGTGGGGCGTTATTATAAAGAAACGTACAAGTTCAAAATATGTAATTGTAGCTTTAATTTTGCAATTAATCATCCATCTGTTCCATTACTTCTACAACAGAGGTAAATAGCTTTTATCAAGGCCAGAACAAAACTTATTACACTATTCCTGTCTTGATTTCTATGTGTGTTCTTAAATATATAGTGACTTAATCACAATTGCGTACGCCCCACGTTTTTATTTTAGTTTGGTAAAAGTTTCCGATTAGGTAACGCTTAATCCACTGATATAGAGGCTAAACGTGGCTTTCAGCATCCGACTTGGGAAGACTACCTACAGTGATAATAGTTTCACGTGAGTAATCTACAGAAAGTAGCATCTACGGTTAGATACAATAAATTTTTATTTTCTAGTTTTTGGTGCAACAAAAACCGTTTAACTTAAAACTTTTTTTACTTATTTTTATCATTATGTGGTCGCTTATCCACTTACGGTTTACAGCTTGAAATGAATTGAGCTTACCTTGGGACTAGGTCGATTTGTGCAAAATTGTCCCAATGATTTTTTGTACCGAGGATGCTGGCGGCATTTCCTCACTGTATCCCACAGCCTTTCGCAATTCCAGCAAACAATTTGCGTTCTATGGCGCCCCATTTATTTCTCGTGTTTTTAGTACTTCGGTTCGCCTTGTGATGACGGCAGTTAGAATACATTTGTCACCACCCCAACTCCTCCTGCGGGTGTCGTAAGAGTCGAGTAAGGGATTGAAGTGTCACTGACCATTATTTGATAAAAGAATGATGATGGGCAGCAGCGTCATCATAGTGGACCCGTTACTGTGATCGCCAATCCGCTTGCCCAGCGTGGCGATTATGGGCATTTACCTCCTAATGCGTCTATGCGCATAATTAATAGGAGAGGCTTACGTCCAGCAGTGGACTATCACAGGCTGATGATGTGATAGTACCTTGATACATCAGCGTAATATCTTAATGTATAATGTCTTAATGTATCATAAACTAAACCGGGTAACTAGATTCCATTGAGCATTACACGCGACATCTCAGTACAATTTGTCTGTCGGAGACAAACACAAGTTGGCTCTTTTCGGCAAGGCTGGCCATTCTCGACAGACGTCGACAACTTTGTTCCTCGCGACTTCCTGCCCAGTTCCAAGTGTTCTGGACAATTCCAACTAAAAACGAGTTGCAAATTACTATTTAGGTAAATGCATGGGTATTTATACTATCTATACAAGTAGAAAAGTGTTCCAAGTATAAAAGCTCATTGTGTGATTGAATAATTAAGTTGACTGCCGGATGAGGGGCATGAATATTGTATTATATGAAACGAACCCAAAAGGAGTTTCATAATCGGATTAAACGAGTGTTTTAATGTCAGGCAATTAGTATTATTATAAGTAACTTAAGTAACGTATTTGTGCATAAATGCATGGCCCAAAGTTTTTTTTTTCTAGGTCAGCTTTTTGTTAGGATTAATATTTGTACCTAGCTATAGTTGTAGCGTGTAGCTGGTTTACACGCAGTATATCTATCATCCTATAGATATAAGTACCAGTGGTCAAAGGCGCCTAGCCTTGTAAGGGATTTGTTGGAGATATACCCGAGAAATTTGACCGGTGGTTGCTAAGACCGAGTGGCCGAGGGGTACAGGCATCAGCCACGAAAGCTGAGTACGTGGGTTCTATCCCCACCTCGGACATAGGTGATCTTGGTCGTTTTTCTTTGGTATATGACATCTAATATTTATAATTTATATAGTATTAAGTAGTGTGACTACTGGAGAAAAAATAAAAGTACAAATCAAAATATTTAGTTAATAAATAATTTGATTTGTGTTTTCGCAATATGTTCAAAATTATTTATTTTTTGCTAAATATTTTTATTTGTTTTCATATCTTTGTTATATCAATATTCATAAGAAGACAAAGGTTATAATATAAGTTATTATTAACATTAATTACTAATTAGGCAGGGTTGTCTAAACCTCGAGGCAAATACAATATTTCCGGTGACCGGTCGGCAAACACGCCGACTCGCTTGATTAACAAACTTGCCGACCCTGATTGCCGCCGGATAAATGGCCGTTTGTCCGAATCTTTCTGTGGCCGTACCATGAGCTGCTATGCTATTCTCTTATTCACACATTCGACGCTGCGTTCGTCAACGAGCTCGACGACGAGACAGCCTTGTCTAAAATCCTAGCCGTTTTATTTAACATTAGGAATCGAGGCTGTGAGCGAGGTTGTGGGCGAGTTCGTCGCTGTTTTTCGTTAGAGAATACGAAGTTCATACATTAAACGTCAAACTCTCGACGCAGTGTAGTTCCAGCTCACGCCGCATTCGTCGCCGAGCACTAGTGTCGTTTAAAGTACATTAGTGAATACCATTTTTAGGCTCGACGCTGCCGCAGCGCTGACACAGCGCTGACAGCAAGGCGGTTTCCTTAGTGAATAACACTGCTGCCACCGCATTATTTACTCGGACCTACTTTCTATTCGGCTTTCTACAATACGCGAGTACGAACGGGATGGATAGAAAGTAAGTTCACGTTAATAATGTGGCGGCAACTCTTGATAAGCATACTGTTTATTCGCTAAATTGGCCGTAATTATTAACAATTTTATTATAATTATAACTTTTAGACTGAAATGTATTTTGCGCTTTTTGGGGTACGTTTGACTTACATGGTTGAGTTGATGTAAGTATTACGATGTATTAGAGTAAGGTATGTGCGAATTATTAAGTACAATGAGGTCAATCAGAATGCCTCATAGCATTAAGTCGGCCTGTTGTATTTGAAGTGTTTCTTTTGTGCAAAAAGGTTTAAATAAATAAGTAAATGTTTACAATATCGAGTGCCCTATTTACATTTCTATTTTCTCTTTGGTAAGGTTCTGTGACTCGTATACTTGAATTATCGAAGACAAATATAGATAGTTCCACGAGAGTTGAGGTCACACACACAACAACGTGTCGTGTATACACAAGGGGCATTTGAAATTTGAGTTTTTTTTTGCACTGGTAGCTAGCAAATCTAATTGTATTTTTAAGATTGATCAAAAAGTTTGTTCAAGGGATTTGCTTCGATATTTTGACGCAAATTTACATAAAGTCATTCACATTAATTCATTCACATTTCTTTGCAATTATTAGAACTAATATTTAGATGTGTGTGTTATCATTCACCTCGTGAAATGACCTATAACACTGTTATGGTGGACATTACGTCGAAATCCAATAATATGACAAAAAAAGTAGGGGGATAAGTTTGAAAAAAAATTCCAAGGTACCTGGCTGATGAAAGTGATGAATAAATACACAAAGACATGCATTTGGTCTATGAACCTACGTCTTTCCGCTTCGCAGGCAAGACTGAGCTACGAAGACCGTCATGTTCACAGCATTTCACAGTCTTCAAACGACTACACCCATATAAAAACACTCGTTCCTGTTTAATTCTATTTGTTTCGTTCCGCTGCAGATCGGCACTCCGCTGATTGGTCCCGAGGGAGGGGGAACGAGGAGGGACGTGTGGGAGGGGGGAATATTGTGAAACTTCAAACGCTGACTTATTGTTCTTCGACACACCTGGGAGCGGAAAAAGTCGAACGCTCGCGACAGGACCTATCGTTTGGACAGCGCGTCTTGCGAGGCTCATTGAAGCGAGAATATGGCTGTTCTAAAATCGTATTAATAAATTATTAGTAGGTAAGACTTAATACGAGATATTTACCATGCACATGGGATTTAATGAGCACTCGATATTAAGGCACTGTTGCAAATGCCATCTTCACGGGGGTTACTATGTTGTAAGTCTACTAATAATCCCACAATGTCGTAACAGATGTGCTTACCAAAGAAAAAATCAACTGCGAAAGACTCTGGTTGTCACGGGATTCGAACCCGCTTCCTATGGATTGCCGGTCCAACGTGCTTCCAATTACACCTTCCGTCGATCCAAAGAAAATTTAGCCAATGGTATTGTGAAGCTAATCACTAGCGACATCTGTACTTAATGTTTCGAAGGTACTACAACCTTAAGCCACTCAAAGACGTGTGTCTACCACAATTATCCGCAAACTCGACAACTCTCAGTTGCGTTGAATTTGCTATAGAGGGCGCTGTAATCAATCCATGATCAGAAAACATCAATTTATTTTATAATTAAGCAAATAGATGTTGGTCTACTAATAATGTTAAGGACCATGTTACCTTAAAAACGTATTCATAAATCTTGCTAATACAATGATATTGCTATTACGACTGTTTCAAATGTGATCGCTCACAAATAACCTAATAAGCAATGATCAGCGAGGGTACTTGAGCAGTCTACTAATTTGACAACAGGACTCGCATCTACTTAAATAGTACGAAAATACTCCACTTCCGTCGATCATTGCTCATATCATAAGACGGCTCAAGGCAAGGTCGTCCAAAGAGTACTTGTAATAGAACGAGCTAATCTCAGTGTTTCCCTGTGTGACCAGATCCGCAATAAAAACCGACATATGTGAAGAGAACCTCTTGAGAAACAAGGTTACCAACATATAGGTACTTTAGATCAAAAAATTACCCGGCTAGTGACAGTGGAGCAGGCACTTTGTACGCAGAACTGAAGACCCGTGGAGCAGTAAGGTTCGTGAAAATCGAAGAAATGACGTAAGAAACCGCTGGTTAATAATAGTAAACATCTCTTAAAAGAGGTATTTGTTCAGCAGTGAATGATTTCCGGCTGAAATTATTATGATATGTGTATTCTAAGTGTTGCTTCAAAGGCCTGAAAGAGACGCGATCTCCAGATTGGTATGATCTTCTTATTGCTGCAAACTTTTCGATCTCGTAAACCGCCCACGTCGCTTATTTGTCAACTCGTCACTGTCAGTAAATATTTCTAAGTTTTTTGAGGATTTATTGTATTCTTGATTAGCAAGTAGAAACTAAACTTTTCAATCAAACTTACTATTTATGTGATGAGCTATAATAGCCATGGTGCTGAAAATTAGATGTTCCTATGTATCTGTGTTTGTAACACCTACATTACATATATATCTTATATCATATTTATCTATACGCAGATATAGATACCTAGCAAGCAGCAGCGTTATCAAAGTGGACACACTAGTGCGCGATCCCATTCGGCCGCCATCGCAACTGTGTTTCACAACCAGTTATCTATGAGGATTTTTAAATCTTTCATGGCAACCAGTTGTAAAAGAAGAAGATTTATTCCTGTTACACAACCAGTTGTGAATAAGGAAAATCTCAAAAAGGCTAGTTGCTACAGAAGATTTAACTTTCCTTGTTCACAACCATAGCAGAAAATGTTATGCCTTGTAATTTTTAAAAATAAAACTTCGAGTCATCCAGGAGGGGTGCAAAAAACTGTTTGTTTTTACAGATTATTAACATAACACCTATAAAAAATACAATAAATTATCTTAAAATTCCATAAACTCAGCCGGAACAAAAGTCGATAAGGCCATAGTTTCTTACAAATTACAACCAAAACAGCCCTTAGGCCTTATAACCTGAAAATCGGTAGTGACATGATGAAATAACAGTTGACATTTTCCCCATAGACTTAATAAAGGGCCCCATACAAAAGTTGATAGGTGGCCAATTTGTACATCGAGTACGGCTAAGCGAACGCTGCAGTTCTGCACCTTGCTAGGGTTTCAAATATGATCGTTATGTTTTAAAGGTTTTCGGTTACCACATTCTAGCGACATTTGAACGCTGCTACCGGGTCTCTAGTTATTTAAAATAAAGGTGCTGTTGATAGTCACTACCGTCACTAGCATTGTCACCTACTAATGTATGTGTTAGGACGTGCTACTTTTCTGCATGCTTAATGGAAATGTAAATAATTCATGATCAAGCTAATATATATGTCCCTCAAAACAATACATATTACAAGCTCAAGTGTGGTTGCGTAAAAGGAATAAATCTTCTTTTACAACTGGTTGCCATGAAAGAGTAAAAAATCCTTATAGACAACTGGTTGTGAAACACAGTTGCGATGGCGGTGATTTTTTCTTCGTTGACAACTGGTTGTGTAACAGGAATAAATCTTCTTCTTTTACAACTGGTTGCCATGAAAGATTTAAAAATCCTCATAGACAACTGGTTGTGAAACACAGTTGCGATGGCGGCCGAAAGGGTGCGATCGCCAATACGCTTGCCCAGCGTAGCGATTATAGGCACGTTATGAGGTGATATAACGTGTCCATATGCATAAATAGGCAATAGAAGAGGTCTATGTCCTATAATAGGTTGATGATATGGTACCTAGTTAAATTTAAGAGGTAAGTATTAGAAGCTTTGTTTATATATTGGTTCATGTGTTTGTGTAGTTAAGAATGTCCCTGATATTCTTTCTGAAAACGAATCTTCAGATACATAATAAATTGTCTGTAAAGTACGTCTCAGACGATACAATCAAGACGACAATCGGAGATCGTCTGATCAACTAATTTGTATGCCGATTGGCCAAATTATGCCTCGACATGTTTCATCTGAATTTTCAGGATCCTAAATAAGAAATATTTACCTATGTAAATGTGACTCTACCTAATACAAAGTCGATACGAGTAGAGTCTCTGTTTTGTTTTTGGACCAAAACTCTTTTGTATGTTTATCTATCCATTTGTTTCATTTCTCGACAAATTAGGTTTTGATTTAATAATATAGGTAAACAAAAACCTTATTTTACTAATTCAAAACACGAATCAGGCTTTTTATATATCAAATCAGCAACTTTTTTTTACATTTGAATTTTACTAACAGTTATAATTTTTTTGATTTGAAAAATAAGTTTTATTGACGAGACGAAGAAGAACTTATTTTATAAAGTTTTATGGTTTCTGAATCCAAGGCAATTTCATATAACATTAAAGGACTCTAAATAAGGCCAGGGGCCTATTTCTCGAAAGCTTGTAACTTGTAATAAAAGTGGAAGTCCTTGTCTAATTAGTGTTACAAAGTGACTTCCACTTGTATTACAGGTTACAAGCTTTTGAGAAACGGGCCCCTGGTCTCTAGCAATGCTCGCGAGCACCCTGATATACATATATGATCTAGTAACACCATGGTTGACAATAAATGAACTATGAATTACCTAGGTGTTACTTTAAATGCGTAGGTATTCCAGAAAATATGAAAATAAAATGGATTTTCATAAAAACGATACAGCCAGCAGGTCGCGGTAGGCGCGAGTCAATTTGGCCGTTTTGTGAGCTTCCCGCCTCGTGTTTACGCAGCACTCGCGCGCGCTCGGCCGCGTTCGATTCCATCGTCAACAATCAACACCTGGCTTCGGCAAATCAAATTAAATAAGATTCAACTATACAAGTTGAGGCTGCATTCATTTGATTTTCGGATTATACAGTGTGTTACCGTGACCCAGGCTTTTACGAAAATGGGTAATAATACGCATTACTGGCAATTGTTTTAAAGTCTTAAGAGTTGACAAATATTTAACTTACATCTTTAAATTATCCTTTATGTTTCTATATTTTTGTTAATAAAAGAGTGTCATAATAAGACGGAATTTAACTTAAATCTACAATTAATTGTGTTTTCTTTGAACGATCAATGTAACGTGTGTCTGCTTAGTTGTCAAACGCTGCGACTGCCTGCAGACTGTCTTTGTCAAGCGCTAATTAACGATTCATTTTAAAGTACATTGCTTCTCACAGATTTTTTTTAGAAAATTAATTATGTTTAAAATTATAAATTTTATTTAAATAATGTTCACGGTTTACTTAAAAATTCGCTTCTCAATACTCGGTTTCAATAAAACTCTGCATGATGTTGACACACTGTATAAACAAAAATAAAAATCTAAGCATTTCATTAGTTAGTATATCATTATCATTAGGTTTTACTAATGTAGACAGAACATAATTTCATCCTAATCCTCCATTTAACGCTCGAGCAAAGTTGTGCATTGATTAATAAAATGAATCCTCAAAATGAATTGTAAATTGTAAATACTTATCTAACGCCAGCATTGTTAACTGTTCGTAAACATTATTACAAAATACATCATCATACTCAAGGCTCCGTACATACATCTTGACAGATTATTTATCTGTTTTAGTTTTAGAAATCGTAAAGAAAAATCGGTAAGAACACGTTTTACAACATTGAGAAGTGACTCTGATACTAGGCTACCCTGTCAAAAATATTAACATTTTCTACAATTTAGCTACATTTTATGATATTTAGCTAGAACTTATGGTATTCAGTGACAATAAAGTCGAAAAGTGGACTCTGCATTCTTTGTTGTCTGTACACCAATACCGTCCAAGTGTAAACAAGGTCAATCGAAGAGTATCGGGAAAAGAAGGGAAAGTGTCGGAGCCCGCGTCGAGAGACATCCATCACGCGACTTGTCACCCGAGAGCCCGCGGCGTCCAGGGGGCATCTACAGGGTGGGACCATGACCCAGGCTCTACGAACAAATAAAACATGGAAACCGCACGCCATAGTAAATTGTCTTTCAAAAATGGGCCTGAATTTTAGTTGACAAATGTCACCCCCTCTTTAATGCATCACGGCAACGAATTTCATTGTCAACCTATAAAAACTTAAACCGCCATTTAAAAATAGTTGTGATTGGTCCATCAAAGTTTTGATTGGCTATATTCTATAAACATTTGTCAAAGATGTTGCGCCGTAACATGCGCGGTGTTAAGAAAAGCGATTGAACAATTCATTTTGGGGGCATATTTGAGCTGGCATTAGACGTACATGTTACATAATATATGGTCGCAGCCCGGGCTTTTACATATCACTACATAGTATAAAATAAAGTCACTTTTTCTGTCCCTTTGTCCCCTTGTACGCTTAAATTTTTAAAACTACGCAACGGATTTTGATGAGATTTTTTAAATAGGTAGAGTAATTCAAGAGGAAGGTTTTTATGTAGGTATAGTTCCCGTGCGCAGCCGAAGCGGCGGGTCGCTAGTTGGATAATAATACGCATGACTAGCAATGGTTTTCAAGTATTAACATTTGACAAATATATAAATTGACCGTACTATTAAGTTTATTTCCTCCGAACTATCGATGTAACGCGTGTACAGTCAAGAGCAAAAGTAAGTGATCATTCTTGTTCGATTATAGATCTTATTCCATTGTGATAAGACACAAAGTGATCACTTACTTTTGCTCTTGACTGTACTGCTTAGTTGTCAAACGTTGTGAGTGGCTGCGATCTGTCATTGCCAAATGAAAATAACCATTCATTTTGAAGTACATTGCTTCTCAATTAACTTTTCTTAGAAAGTTAATTTCTTTTAAAATTAGAGTTTTCAATCAAATAAGGCTCACGGTTTGGTTAAAAATCTATATCGCATTCCTCGGTTTCAATATAAGCCTGTATCATGTTAACACACTGTATATCCTTACCTCAATCCGCGTCAAAAACCGACTTCTAATTAAGATTCCAAGATTTTCTTACATACATACCTACATAGTTACAACTGAAGCTAATAAAAGCGTGTTAAAATGGTACATTACGACACAAGTGCGAAAAACATGAAATTCGAAACGAGTGGTGATGTTTTAAAACACGACCGACAGGGAGCGTTTTAAATCGACACGAGTTACGAATTTCGTTTTTGCACGTGTCTCGTACGACTTTTTAGTACAGATGGCCCTCCGAAGTTTTGGACCTGACGTAAAATGACACACTTCTCGCACTAGAGCTTAAAAAGGGGTATACTCTTGGGTCGACTCATTCGTCCCGTTCTTCATTCGTCAAGTTAGTCTGCAGTCATTGTCGTCTTTGACCATAATAAGTTGTTAACCTTTTTCTTATTTCGACTCAATCGTTTTTTGTCATTTCGTATTTGGTCATATGCTAAGTTGGTACTATGAAAATATACGAAAAACATAGATTTAACAGTGAACATGCCGAAACAAAATTATGACGAGTTAAGAACGAGACGGATTAAGATAAAGACAAACAACAAATTTGACCGAAGATGAGAAAGACCATCAACGATCGTGACGAATAAAGAATGGGTGACGAAAGCAGAATCTGATAAATTTAGGAACGTGACGAAAAACGAACGAGACGACCCAATAGTGTACCTAAAAAGGCACCATCTGTATTAAAAAATGTAGTAATGTAATGTAGTTAAGAGCCTTATTTTATAGAATGAACCGTTTTGAAAACATCCAGAAAAGTAATGTAATCTGTCAGCGTCGGCCGCTCGAACGTTCGCGAATCGTTCACCAGTTTATTGCGCGAAGAGAAAACTGTCACATCACTCAGTCGAGTGACGAGCTGCGTTACCATGACCTGCCACTGTTAGTTTAACGCGGACTTACTTTCCATCGTTCCCACTCGTACCAGTATGCGAGTACGAGCGGGATAAAAAAAGTTGCCTAAAAATGATACCTACAAAACAAAACTACGTTCGAAAGATAACACTCTTAAGGATTTAAATTTTTGGGTAAATCACGAAAAATATTAGAATCTGTGCTTTTAATGAAATATATAAACTACAAATAACTAGCATTTCAAGTGTCCACGGAAAGAACATGTCTAATTCTTATGAAAATCAAGGTAAAATTTTTCCTTGTTCCTTTAAAACTATAGTACATTGTGCATCAAGGGAGGTAAGTACGGAATCACTAACGAGAGTGTTAGAACCCCGACGCCGTAGGCGGAGGGCTTTTAATGACTCGAGTTAGTATTCCGCTTACCGACCGTGATGCATACAATGTTTTTCATCTCACTTTACATACGAGACAAAAATAAGTTTTAAGACAAAATATTATTTTATAGACAGACATTTCCATTACTCCCTAGGGAATTTCACGTTTCTATTACTCCCGCTACGCATGCAAACGATGGCGCGCTTAGACAGCAAGTGTGATGAAAAGGTTGTTTTTCCTTCTGAAATCAGAATTGACTAGACATGTTTTTTCCGTGGACCCTTCATTTGCGAGCGAGCTGGACACAAAGTAAATCCGCGTTAATAACGCGGCGGCAGTAAATGGTTGGGCTACTGATGTATTGGAGCGAGCGTGATGGACTAACGTATCGAGTAAACGCTGACGTAGCTGTAACTTGTTACTCATCGTACGGCTACCGAGTTACTGACATCACTCCCATGTGTTCTCTTATTCACACATTCGACGCTGCGTTCGTCAACGAGCTCGACGT
Organism: Thaumatotibia leucotreta; assembly: GCA_025490895.1. Taxonomy (NCBI): domain Eukaryota; kingdom Metazoa; phylum Arthropoda; class Insecta; order Lepidoptera; family Tortricidae; genus Thaumatotibia; species Thaumatotibia leucotreta. The sequence goes on from JALPQI010009035.1 coordinate 36,930, forward strand.
CGAGACAGCCTTGTCTTAAATCCTAGCTGTTTGATTTGACATTAGGAATCGAGGCTGTGAGTGAAGTTGCGGGCGAGTTCGTCGCTGTTTTTCGTTAGAGAATACGAAGTTCATACATTAAACGTCAAACTCTTGACGCAGTGTAGTTCCAGCTCACGCCGCATTCGTCGCCGAGCACTAGTGTCGTTTAAAGTACATTAGTGAATACCATTTTTAGGCTCGACGCTGCCGCAGCGCTGACACAGCGCTGACAGCAAGGCGGTTTCCTTAGTGAATAACACTGCTGTAGCCGTACCATAAGCTGCCGCCAGGTTAATAACGCGCGTTTACTTTCTATCCATCCCGCTCGTACTCGCGTATTGGCGTGAGCGAGCCAGAATGAATTTTATAAAGTTCCTTTCCTGTTATGTCCTGTTATGTAAGGCAGACCTTGACTATTCTATATTTTTGTTATTTTTTGAGTCAGATTTATTCAGAATTTTAAATAAGTTACCTGGTAATGTTATTGCTTGGTCAATGTCATTATACTCGTATGTATCATAGGTATCATCGTGATTTCTAAGTTGTAGGTATTTAACACGAGAAATATTTTGTCACTGAATAATTCAGGTTTACCCTGCACATTATAGCTAATAGGTACTGAATGTTGACTGGTTGAGATCCATAGCAATTAGCTTGCCTTTTGAATATATTTTTGTGCACCGAAGATTAAATAAATAAATACTGAAGATTTAATAAACAAGAGTTACCACAAACAAGTATCCTTTTATTTTTAATAAATACTGTAATGTACACATAATTGAATCTCATTGTCCTGAGATGTTTATATTTTTAACTTGTTTTATAATGGTACGGTCGAGGAATTTAATTTCCTACCCATTTCGTACCTTGTCATAGTAGCTATAATATGACAGTCCTAGCAGCTTTCATATTCATTGTCACAGTGACAAGGTACGAAATGGGTAGGAAATTAAATTCCTCGACTGTACGTACGAGTATGGTGGTGGTATCGTTAATATTTAATAAAAAAAAATCTGTATAAGGTAAATGTCCTAAAACTAATGCTCAAATCGGCCAAATAAGATCATATGATTTTTGAACGAGCCCATGCACATGAAGTAAGACTCGATACTATTAAATCACGCCGTCAGCTCATGTAACGCTCACGGGAGCTGTAGCCGTACCATAGAAAATAGAAAGTAAAAGATACGTTAGGTTCTACTCGATAAATAATGCATTCTATCGCGCTTGCATTGACATATTGGAGCGAGCGTGATGGCCCGCTTTACGTATCGAGTAAAACCTTATCATCATCATCAGCCTATGATAGTCCACTGCTGGACGTAGGCATCTCCTATTAATTATGCGTATAAACGCATTAGGAGGTAAATGCCCATAATCACCACGCTGGGCAAGCGGATTGGCGATCGCAGTAATGTGTCCACTATGATGGCGCTGCTGCCCATCATCAATTTTTTATCAAATTGTGGTCAGTGACACTTCAATCCCTTAGACGACTCTTACGACACCCGCAGGAGTTGGGGTGGTGACAAATGTTTTCTTACTACCGTCACCACACAGCGAACTGAGGTACTAAAAACACGAGTAATAAATGGGGCGCCATAGAACGCAAATTGTTTGCTGGAATTGCGAAAGGCTGTGGGATACAGTGAGGAAATGCCGCCAGCATTCTCGGTACAAAGCCACAAGGGCCAATCTTAGATATAGGTTAGGTAGTCCATATGTAGATGAGTAAAACCTAACATTACCGATACTTGCATCGTCATGGTACGGCTACAGATACTGACGTCCGGTGGGAGTCGTGGCCAGATTGCTCCGAGTATTAGAGTGCAGCGAGATGGGAACAATATACTGCAATATTACGAGTACATCCATATTGATGCTTAAAAGATATGAAAACTTGCAGAAAGCCACCTTCAGTTAGAGTATGTAGAATAACAAAAGACGTCAAATTGTCAATAAAATTACAATTGTGAGGCAAATATTACTAACGAGAGACTGTTAGAAGCCTGACACCGTTGGTGGAGGGCTTTCAATGACTCGAGTTTGTAATCCGTTAACCATGATGCATATGTGTACAATATTTTTCATAACAACTTGCGAGAGAATTAGTTTTGAGACAAAATAATGCAATGCGACGTTCTATTACTTTTACAAAGGCTTTACTTAACCACTCACTTGCTTCATGTAGGTAGCTTTTGTTACATGTCATCACTCTTATTTTACATAGACATAGAGTCTATCGCAAAAATCAAAGCAAGTGAGTGGATAGGTGTGAGACTAGACTTTTTTTTTTATATACTGGACGAAGCAAGAACGGTCTGAAGAAGTTGTGGCTCTCCGACAGTTTGTGAAATGGTTGAGTATTTTATTTTATTTATAGATATGTAGTATATGTATTTTACATTATAACTATATTTGTAGTTTATGTACGAATTAAGCATAGTAGGTAATATAGTATATTTACAGTAGTCATTCAAATCACGCACTGTACACGTTTGTTTGTCTATCTCTTGTTTCATTTAGTTCACTCTTTTGCTCAAAGGTTAACTGGAAGAGATCCCTTACAGGGATAAGTTCGCCCTTGTACCTTTTTGAATTGTTGTGTATTTTTTACCTGTTTTATTTGTGTGCAATAAAGAATTTACATACATAGGTACATACTTTTCGGGCGATAGTTATTTTTATTGCTTTTGTCATTCTTTTTATGAAGTAATAGCGTAGCGTAACTTTGCAATTTTATCCAGCTTTTCAAAATGTATCCAGCAACTGTTTTAAATTCGAAAGTAATTTCACCTGTACCCTTCGCTGCACAAGAATATCGTAACAACCTCTTTACTTTTTCATCTTAAACGCTTTCGCATCGTCCGCAATCAGCCTGATCGTAAGTTACCCCGCACGTGACCACATTTCTATCGCCATACTTTCCACATATAAAGATAATCTCCCGCGACAATTTATGGCGGGCTCTGATAATTTACTTTATATGTGTAAGGCCGCGTTCCGCGTCGCTGAACGTGAGCTACTGGGTCGGGGGTGACGGACGCCGTTCGATGCTGGCTGTGGCATGATTTGCGTTGGTTTGCGGGTTTCCTTATAATAGAAAAGCTGTCGATTAATAATAAACTAGTATAAACCTTCGGTATACCTATCCTGCTATTTATTATAATAAGCGTCAGTGCAATCAATAGAAAAGTTACTTTGTAATGTACTTAATTATAATATTTATAATTGTCGTTCGATGCTTGTTGTGGCGTGATTTTTTGTTGTTTTGCGGGTTTCCTTATTTTAGACAGTAATAGAAAAGCCGTCGACTAATAGGCGCTAAACTATTATATAATCCTTCGGTGTACCTACTATTTATTATAGTATCTGTCTGTGCTGTTTGTGGAGTGATTTGCGTTGGTTTGCGGGTTTCCTAAATCTTGATAGCAATAGAAAAGCTATAAAGTTATACGCGTAATACTCTCAATTATCGTCGTTCGATGCATTGTGTGACGCGTTTTGCGTTGGTTTGCGAGTTTCCTTATTTTGATTAGCAATAAAAAGGCTATCAACTAATAGGCTAAAACATAATAAAATATAATGCACCTACAAATATTTAAGTTGCCATACCATAGCGATGTCATGTTAATAGTAATGCGTTGATCTAAAAAAATATATAATATAAAATAAAGATCTTGCATTGTTGTACCTATGACGTGCATGTGCACTTGATTAAGAGAGTTTACTACCTGCTTGTTTCAGTTATAAATCTTCAATTTGTGCTCTGAACGTAACCGACAGATTACCGAATTTTCAACACACTTTAAAACCCGAAACGTACGCATGCGTAATTTCGGTGCTTCGGTCCAATATGCCTGACAATAGCCTCTCCCGCTCGGACGCCGCCGAATGGCCGCTGATTGCCGCGACGCCTCGACGCGTCACGCGAGTCCGCACGTCCAGTGGCACCTGACCTCTAGGTAAGTTACAGCTACAATAGGTCGGGATTACACCTGTGAGTTCTAACGTAACTTCGGACGGAGTTGTATGAAGGAATGCACTTACGTAAGAACTTACAAGTGTAAGGCTACCCTTAGAGCGCTCGTACACCTGTAAGTTCTTACGTAAGTTATAGGGACGGAGCTATACTAAGGAATGAGAGGTGAATATCACTATCTCATTCCTTAGTATAGACCCATCCCTATAACTTACGTAAGAACTTACAGGTGTACAGCTGGCCTTAGGCCAGCCTTACACCTGTAAGTTCTTACGTAAGTTATAGGGACGGAGCTATACTAAGGAATGAGATAGTGATATTCACCTCTCATTCCTTAGTATAGCTCCGTCCCTATAACTTACGTAAGAACTTACAGGTGTACGAGCGCTCTTAAGTTATGACCAAGGCCCGTAACTTTCAGGCCGATGATATCAATCTCCGTATTTACGTAAGTATCAATACATATCTATCTGTTAAAGATATCGCCGCTTAGTGCCCACAAAGCGGGACTTAATTTATTGAGCTTTTGTCTAGCGATGAAAATTACATAAAAGGTACATGTATCTCTGAAAGGACCCTGTATTTTTCAATAATATACAGTATTTTTCGTTACGGATCTTCGATTTAATCTTTTGTATCTTTCAGCTTTTTACGTGTAAAATACATTATAATTTATAACATATTTTTCGCATCATTATATTATATTATCAGTTACCTAAACAGGTTGAAATTATCAATTCTGAAGAACTATTTACAAATTGGAATCATTAATTTATGGTCTATGTGACGTGAACGTGAAGTGGAGTCTATTTGCATCAACGGCAGACAAATGTCAGTTTTGTTATTTTCGAAAGTCACATGTAATTTATATGAAAGATTCGAAACTTTCGAAAGAAACAAAATGAATCTTTCGCCATCGGTATTTATTACTGTCGGACTAAGTATATTTGTGTAAGATTGTATTTATGTTTATGTATGTTTACATAATCCACATAGCATAGGATAGCTTTAGTGAAAAGGCACGTACACTGGTCTTCCTCGCTCAAGCTCTGTAGTACAAACAGAATAAAGATGGCGCCGTATGTGGATATTTCTCGCAATCAGTCGGTTTTACACAGCATATGGCATTATCTCGCTCTGCGTCCTCGCTCGTAAGCGGCCGCGACCTATTTTAACATGAACATGGAAAATTGAAAATTTGAAGTGACTGTCATCTCTCTTATAGTTTCCGAGATACAGGCTCGGCCGAGGTCGGGGATCGACGTAATTTTCTTAATGTATCTAGTTTGCTTCCTTAAACTATTTCATTTAAACTCGACTGGAGTGATGGCGAGTTTTAGAAAGCCGTCAGTCTCAAACATAAAAAAAGTGAACCAGGTCACGTTCGTTCGACTTATATACAGTTCACGTCGTGTCTTTGGTCGAGGATACTTAGGACGATGATCTTCTTAATGGGGTGAAAGCAGTTAAACCAATCGTCGCCTTAAAATTACGAGAGTAATTTGGTAAATATTTAAATACAGCGACAATCGCATCCCATTTTAGACCAAGAGAAAAGTTGTCAAAAACGACGTTTTCAACTCCGCTGCGAGTGCTTATATAGTCAAAATTCAGCAGAAAAATATACTTAGCGAAAGAAACTGGCGAAACACAAGAGTCTAGGGGTGCCACCTTAGAGGAGTTTTATATTTTGGGGGTCAATGAGTATCGTGGAGTTTTTAAGGGATTTGTATAGGGGTATAGGCTGATATGATGATGATGATGATGATGAAAGGATTTTTTTTATATAATTTTGGAATATTATGTTTATTGTTTCTATGATATAGAAAGATATGTTTTCGAAAATCAGGAATTTTTTACAATGCTTGAAATACCCACAAGCCTTAATTGAGCTTGCCGTGGGATAGATTTCTGTAAAATGTCCCAAGATATTTATTTTATTATTCAGGGATAAAAAATCTTAGTTTTCGGTAATTTGAGCTAGAACTTCGACGTAAAATAAAATTTTAGTTTATATGAATCCAAATACAATAGAATTTCTATATTTTACGTTCAGTACCTATGAATCTGACAGCTGTTTTGACCTCACGCCTACGTAGCCCCACCTGGGTGCTTAGACAAGTTGCCAATCGTAAACGCTTAATCGTCAATCGTAAACGAAAGGCAGCTAACTGTCTTTGCACCACTAATACGAAAGAGCGACAGAGAGGAAAAACTACGATACGCTACCAGGCGCTAGCGATTGGCAACTTGGCTAAGCATCTGGCAGAAAACATATCGAGAATCCTCATTGGAGTTGACAGCCCTGAAGCGTCTATCCTCAGTAGGCTCGCCGCAAACATTCAGGAAAAGTAACGGGTTCGTAAAAGGGCACTTTTCACCGCCGTTCCGAACGTTATTCGCAATAAGTGGCCGTCGTTTGTTCCCGCCGGTAATGGCGCCGTTCCGCAGCCTCCTTCATCAGCAGAACCCATTCCGAGTTCCCTGCTCGTACCAGGGGCCGTCTGACCCGGGCATTTGCAAGATGTGACGTCATATACATTACTTATCATTATGACATGGCGTGTACTGTGTATGACACTCGTTTTGAAGCTTGAAATAAATAAATATCACGGGACAGTAAAGCAAAACCAATCATAAAGTTAGTATCTGCCAAAGTCGAATTACGATTACAAATACGTATTTCGAATTTATGAGTAAATTTTGGTTTTTTTCTACTCAGACAGAATCACGAGCTCTTTCGATCCGAAAAGGAAAAAAATCCTAAAATTTCCATACATTTTCCAGATTTCCTATTTCGTTGCTGCTATACAAAGTGTATGGAAATGGTAACCAAATAGGAAAAAAATCCATAGGACTTTTTTTGCCAATGGAATAGAAAGATCTAGTGATTCTGAGTAGACAAACCCCAAAACATACCCATAAATTCAAAATTGTGTTATGAAAATGAACATAATAAAAAGAAATGCTCATGACTCACCATACGCATTTGTCATCGTAATTTGACGTTGGCAGATACCTACTTTATGATTATGACCTTTTAATGCAGTATCAACTTTTTCATAAAAAAAATAAACTATCACCTCCCACGTGCATTTTCGATCCCGCATGTAGCCCTGGGATCCCATTATTTGATTTACACAAGTACTGTTCAATAAATTGCCTCGTATTCCATTTACATCTTAGAATGCTGAAAAACTCGAAATTAGACTCGTTTAGTAGGCTAGGAGTATCAGAGGCCGAGACCGAGATTTGAGGTCGTAACGTTAAAACTTTACTGCACTTATACATACCGCAAACTTCGACACTCGTACACTACAAGCATCTCTCTCACTCCAATAACGCCTTCACTGGAATAACAGAGATAGGTCCTCGAAGTTTTAGATTTTCGAAATTCGGGGCAGACCTACGGAGCCACGGCCGAGGCGACAAAAAGCCGACCTAATAGAGATTAATGACGCTCGAAATATTATCTTTAATGACATTACGACGCTCGCGAACGACACCGACCGCGGGCAAGGTCGCCGTATCGATATAATGTAAATAACTTAAATAACGGAACATGATACCCTGATGCTTAAGTGAAAGTATACACCGTGGGCCTGAAAAACCCGAAAGATTTTAACCATTTTATTTTTAACTCTATATTCAGTAAAAAATATGTTGTGAAAAACTATCGGTTCACACGGGGTATACTAGGTATTGTATATCATCATCATTAGCCCACTGCTAAGCATAGGCCATTCGTCCCGGTCCTGTGCCAATCTTACCCAGAAGCGACCCACAGATTTTGTAATATCGTCGGCTCGACGTATGGAATGGACCGGCAATACAATACATATTTTTTAAATACTACAAGTTTCTGTCAAAATAAATTTACTAAACGGTAGGTACAAAG
>JALPQI010009036.1:0-37004 GCA_025490895.1 Thaumatotibia leucotreta
TCATAATTTTTGTGTACCAACTTTTGGCATAGAAAAAGGGTGACAAAGTCAAATTTTCAATGAGCGATCCTTTAGTACCGTTTGGTAGCCAGATTTGGTACCTGACTGTCAAATGAGAAATATGGTTCCCCGCCTGGTAGCCAGCTATGAAATGAAAATAACTTTCCCATCTCGTAGCCAGATTTGGTACAAACCTGGTTACAAATCGGTAATGATAAAAGTCTCGATTTAAAGCCAGTCACCTATTGGGATTTTATTCCCATTTCGTAGCTGGTTACGAAACTTTGGCTACCAAACGGTACTAAAGGAACAATACGAGCTTGTATCTTTCAAAATTGCCCCCTTTTACTACTGCCGAAGGTTGTTGGACAGAGTATACCACATAGTTTGTATGACTAACTTTCGTAACACAATTGACGCAATCGTGATTTTTGATTTGATTAAAGCCTTAACTATGTAATTTTTTTGCAATCGACGCACATAATACTCGACGCGTGATTTCTCCTACATAATTTTATATTACGATTATCCTATACCTAATTTCAGTACTTCGGATAGTTCGGATGAAACAAGTGCACTAGAAGGTAAAATTGTCCTGCATGTGCGACCTAAAATTAGACGTCTGTGTCGCTGTACTATCAGAGATGGGCATTATTCGAATAAATTTTTATCGGAATAATTATTCGAATAAACAATAATTCACGATTTCTTTATTCGCGAATAATTTAGTCACGAATGATTTATTCGCGAATGAATCATTCGCGAATAAATCAGCCACGAATGAATTATTCTGCTGGTTTTTAAATGACGAATGATTTATTCGTTATTTTCATTCGAATAAATCTACGAAAAACATATTTTTTCTGTTGCATTATATTTAATTAAACAACATCAAGCATAATATTTAACATAAATCGTGAATACTGTAATTTGTTCTAAGTTCTAGCACGCTAAAGAATGTTAAGGGTTAGGGGTAATATATAAACCCAGGTAGTAAGTATAATTAGCGAGACGAGTGGCGACCGCCAGGTGGCGGGCGGCGACGGGTGGTGGTGGGTGGCGACGAGTGGTGGTGAATGGCGACGGATGGTGGTGGGTGGTGACGGGATGCGGTGGGGGGAGGCGGGCGACAACGGGTGGCGGCGGGCAGAGGCTGGGGGTGGCGGATGGAGGCGGGTGGCGACGGGGGGTGGTGGGTGGCGACGAGTGGTGGTGAATGGCGATGGGTGGTGGTGGGTGGCAACGGGTTGCGGTGGGGGGAGGCGGGTGGCGACCGGGGGTCGCGGTGGGTGGAGGCGCTGGGTGGCAGGCGGCGGCGGGTGGTGGTGCGCGGCGACGGGTTGCGGTGGGGGGAAGCGGGTGGCGACCGTGGGTGGCGGCGGGTGGAGGCGTCGGCGTCGGGTGGCAGGCGGCGGCTGGTGGTGGTGGGTGTCGGCGGGCGAAGGCCGGGGGTGGCGGGCGGCGGAGGATTCACCCATCGTCACCCGTCACCACCCACCTCCCCCCGCCATCGCCCGCCACCCCCGGCCTTAGCCCGCCGCCACCCACCACCACTCGTCGCCACCCATCACCACCCGCCGTCGCCCGCCACCCGACGCCTCCCCCCACTGGAACCCGTCGCCACCCACCACCACCTGTCGCCATTCACCACCACTCGTCGCCACCCACCACCACCCGTCGCCGCCCTCCACCCCCGGTCACCACCCGCCTCCCCCACTGCAACCCGTCGCCACCCACCACCAGCCGTCGCCATTCACCACCACTCGTCGCCACCCACCACCACCCGTCGCCGCCCGCCACCCCCGGTCGCCACTCGCCTCCCCCCACCGCAACCCGTCGCCACCCACCACCATCAGCCGCCGCCCGCCACCCCCGGCCTCCGCTCGCCGCTACCCGTCGCCACCCACCACCACCCGTCGCCAAAGAAGTGCAGAAAGTGACTTTGTTTTAGTAATTATTCGTGAAAACGAAATTATTCGCGATTAAATTATTCTACGAATAATCTATTCGAATAAAAATAATCATTCGACAATTTCATTCGTCATTCGCGATGATTTTTTTTATTCTTATTCGTTATTCGTCATTCGAATAAATTTTGCCCATCTCTGTGTACTATTAATACAAGCACATCAGAATATGTGGTTTATTTAGCTTGCAAGTATTCGGCGTATTGCTCAGATAAAACTCGCCGTCCAAGAATAAAAACATACTTTATTCAGTATATTTTCGTTTTCTAGGTAAACTAATCGTCCTTCTCTTATTAACCTTTTAACCGCCGTAGTTTGATATATCAGACATTCAATATGTACCTCACCTTGCCAGAGTCTGATCAATAAGACCAAGGTCTGATTCGGATTTAAGATGTAAAACTTATTCCCATCAAATGAAAGCTAATAATCTGCATGGCGTTATTTTGAATTGGTGGCGACACAGGCACGCACCATGAAAATTCAGTGAGTAAAAGATGAGAAATCTATCTAGAGTGATAACTGTGATAAGGCTCGAGAGTGCTATAGCTCATAATTGTACCTCGATATTTTTCTAGCAGGGATTGACACAATTAAACATTGACATAAATGTTATCGGTAAGTCTTATAGTGGGCGATAATAAATAAATAATGTGCCGTAACTTAGAAATAAATTATAAGAATGCAAATCATGCTCAAAACGACACAAATTTTCTAATATCTTGTATTTAGTACCCATCAAAATAACAAAGAGTAATCAAATATGTATACTCTAACGCCATAGAAAATCATTAATATGAAGTATTAGATATTTAAAACAAAGCCTAAATACGTCCTGTACCTGTAATTCTTGGTTACCTGATTTTAAGAAGTTAGTATCTTTATGAGAATAGGGAGGAATCGATAACAGTTTTGTCGATGTTAAATTTTGTCAATTTCTCGTTCCTGCTAGAAATACTCATAATAGGAGCAGTTCATACTTGCAGGTCGAAATCGATAAGGACTATCTATTGAGCTTGTGTCCACCCACCGCTGGGTATAGGCTTCTTCTTTATTACGCCACTTTCCTCAGTCCTGTGCCACTCGCATCCACTGCTTTGTTGCCGTTCGGCAGATGTCGTCCGACCATCTTGTCGGTGGTCGCCCGGCAGATCTTCTTATACCATATCTATTAAGGACTATAAGGAAATAATATTCTCGAGTTCTTTTAAACTTTGCTTATAAATTACGATAGTTGATTTATCGTCAGCGTCACCCTAGAAAATATTTACAGAGATCCCATTATTTCAACTATTCTGTAACAAAATTGCTGTAAAAATGACTGCTAATTACGAAGACACTTAAAACTAAGTAATAAGTAATAACCAAGATAATTAGCTATCGTTATTATATGTTGCAAGTCGTCCCACTATATTTTACGGTCTATATGAAGGGTCCACGGAAAAAACATGTCCAGTGCTTAAAAAAATCAGGGCAAATTCACTCCTTATTCTGTTAAAAGTAAGGTGGTTTTTCCTTCTGTAATATGAATTGACTACACATGTTATTTCCGTGGACCCTTCATATGTGGAAAATGGGCATTTATGCGCCGTTGGCTTCCACTCCGGCCGTCATTTTCTGACCCCGACCTCTTTTGTTCTAGAAATTTCTGGCCAAATCCGGAGGCAAGGATGCCGGCGACATCACGCTCTCTGAGTTCATACATTACGTACGCGAACACGAGAAAAACCTCCGCCTTCAGTTCTCGCACCTAGATAAGAATAAAGATGGTAAGTTTTGTGCACTGTCCCTTTAATCATAATATGATTATTTTTTTTTAGATTCTTTTGGGTTCGGATCCCGACCGGGTTGGACGCGTCCCTGGTGCTATTTCGAGCGTCCCGAAAACAAAAGCAAAAAAGGCAAAGCACAAGTGCTTTGTTTTTGTAGTGAATAGTGTTGTGATTTGTGATGTCAAGGTTCTGCCGCGAGCAATTATGAACCTTAACGCGTTGGTTTAAGGTCGGCGAGTCAGCGACAAAATTTGCATTAGTGTGGCGAAGACCATCGGTCATCACGATACACTGCATTCCGAGTGAGAGCTTTCCGATTACTCGTAAACGGGCAATGTACTTACTTGATGTACTTGCTTAATTGAGCCCTGGTTCCAACAGCTAGGCGGTCATTTTTGGAGTTCCCCATCATCGACAATGATGATTGTTTCTGATGCCGCTATTGCGGCGGGTACATGGGACGTTATGAAGTTGTTATCCCGAACGGCTGAATCGGGCGTAATTCTCGTGTTAGTTTTTGCAGTCACGGTTCTGTATTCACTTTAAAAATATATAGATGCCTAGTAATGCGGAGCGGAGCCCTTCGTGCGGGTTCCAACCTGCTGGAGCGATAATTTTGAAGAATGGTGAGAGATGCGGTACACAAACTCAGCAGAGTATTGGATAGGTACCAGTTAAATCAGTCTGTTACATTACATACAGTATTTTAACTATTCCTTAATTTGCTCATTTTTGATTTTTAGCGCATTCCATACCTACAATTTTGGGCTGCCTACCTGAACTCTGAAGGGGTCTGAAGTGGCAAAGCCGAGCAATAAAATATCGTCAACTAGCGGACCTTCTCGCAATTCGAACATTTGTGGTACACAGCAGGAAGGACCCAAAAGATGAAAACAAAAAACAATGCAAGCTTGGCCCGCTACTGACAAATACGGTTTAGCTGTAATGTAACAATAGATGAAGCTTATACTTAATCTCGGGTACGAATCGGCAATGGTTCGAGCCATCTTATACGAAATAAACTAACACATGGATATGGGCCGATACTTGGACCTTAGGTAAAGATTACAAGGTCTTCTTTTGGAAAACAAAATTCCACAGGACATACGTGGGGACCGTTTAAATGAAGTTAAGTACTTCAAATTAAAATTGGATTTCACACTTTAAATAAATACTGCAAGTGAAAGTGAATTATTTTAATGGTTATTTCCATTATTTCCTGTTATGTGAACTTCTCTGTTGTGCTGTGATTATTTAAATAATATGGTTGTTATTATTTGCACTTACTGGGTGAACTTGTGCTTAGAGTTGGTGTTGTATTTATTACGAAACACGAAAAAGCGAGCATTGAAAATCGAAACGCAAACCATCTCGCCAGTACAGTATACACAATGGTTCTGCCTCAAGAAAGAAGCGAAATATTTCTAATTGAAGTTTCAAGCTACGTTACAATAAACATCCATCAATTGTAGTGTTTAACGATGTCTTACTATTTGCTGTCGCATTTTAACTAAGGCTGTTTTATACTGGCCTGTTAGTGGGTTAGTGTGGTTGATGTGTAGTGTGTATTATCGTTTGGATCGTATTTCAGTAGTTTTTCATGTTAAAACTTTGTGGTGTAATACCTAATATCTAATGTGTGTGTGTATTCAGAGTCAAGTATAATGTCGTATTTTGTGTGTGAAGTCCTCAGTGTGTACCTGTTGTGATAGGTGAAATTGCGTCACTGCGTTAAAAATTATAGAAATGACAACAAAACATACGTCCTTTTAATCGATCTGGAAAAAGCTCTAAATACAGTTGATCTAAACGCACTAAGAGACATCCAAGGCAAATAGTTATATGCCAAATAGAATAGTTAAAGCAGCTATGAAATACACGATGTTCTGACAAGCGGTTCGAAATGCCAAAGTTGTCATACAAGGGAATCGTGTATGTATAAAAAAAGTGCACTATATACTAGATGAAAAAGAATTACCAAGAGGATTAAATGCTTGGACATTTCCTAAGGCGCCTAAAACCTCACCTACTGGAAGCTGCGCTTTGATACTAAGCCAAAACACTGAAACTCGGAGGACCCACCTACACCTGGAACGACTATCACGGGACATAATTATTACACCAGAGACAGCTTAGAATGGCTCGAAATGGCAAAAGGTGAAGAAGACTTCAACAATGCTGTAAGAGAAATCTACAAAATAGAAGAAATGGACAGTAAGTCAGAGGAAGAAGAAGAATGAATGGCAATCGATGAACCAAATCGAAGATAACGACATCCCAAGAAGGGCCTCCACCGGTACGACGTGCATCATTACATCAACGCTCTCCCTCAACGGCATAACCCTTCCTCCTATCTTCCTATATCGGCTTAAGGCTGCATAGTCGGTCGATTCTAAACATCCTACCCATCCCAGAGCGTGTCTACCTCTAAAAAAAACCGCGTGCCCCCTGGAATGCCGGCTTGTCCGGAGCAGGCTTGTTCCTGGCTGGGTGTGGTGCCTATGTTCATGTTCATGTGTTCTTGGTACTGACAATTGGTATAGTAGGGTTAAATAGCATATTATCAGTGATCGGCATAGGGTGTGCCATTTCGGATTATTCGCAACCTGTTACAATGACTTTGTCATCTGACTCTGCTGACAAATTGGTTGTATAACAGGTGAGAATAACCCGAAATGGCACACCCTATTCCGATCACTGCATATTATACTAACCCTACTATACCAATCGTCAGTAAAATCTAAACAAATATGGCTGACTTTCCATAGGATTTGACGTCTTTAGGAGCGTTCAAGTATTACGTAACGCAATTTTTGGAAGATTTTTGACCTCCCCTCCCTCCCTTGTAACGCACCGTTCTTCTGTACCCCCCCCCCCCATCAGTCGAATCAGTTCGAATAGATACCATGTCATACGCTGCTACTTTTATACCGAATCACTCTTTAATAATAATAGAATACATACAATACATAACATAACATCCATAGCGTAACTATCCTAAGGCCCACCATACAAGAGAAATCGACTTTGAAATTTTTACCTACTCGGCAGGAAATAAAGCTACGAACAAATAAAACATGGAAGCCGCATGCCATATTAAATTGCCTTTCAAAAACGGTCCTGAATTTTTGTTGACAAGTGTCACCCCCTCTTTAATGCATCACGGTAATGAATGTCAATATCAACCTATAAAAACTTAAACCGCCATTTAAAAATAGTTGTGATTGGTCCATCAAAGTTTTGATTGACTATATTCTATAAACATTTGTCAAAGATGTTGCGCCGAAATATGCGCGGTATTAAGAAAAGCGCTATGTCCTGCCCATCTTGGCACAATTGAACAATTATGCCAAGCTTTTGTGGGCATTTTTGAGCTGGCGTTAGACGTCCATGTTATATATGGTCGCAGTTTGTCAGAATTTTTTAAGAGACAACTCTAGTTATATACACTGCTACTTTTCATCGCGACCACTTCTTATAACAACTTTGGTGTCAAGGAATTTTCGGGATGTCGTCCAGTTCGTTTACTTTCAAATTGTCTCGATGCCGACTGGTGTATGCATTATGTATAATATGTATGGTTATGAATAAACCACGGGACCAGATACATATTTAATGGTATGACGTCAAACGCTCAGCACTAACAATAACATAAGACTATATGGCGATGTTCGGAATTAATGAGGTAAACAGTTTTTTCGTTTCATGGTAACTAAAATGTCACCTCGTTTTGTTTTAACATGGTTTTTCTCATTTATAAGATAGTGTCAGAGATAGAATTTTCTTTAAACCTCTTTAAGGCGCCTGTCTCAAAACGACACTAGCCTCTTGTATCTTTTTCTTATACAAAGTTTTTCGTAGGTACTGCATTTAATGGCTTCGCAATAAAAGGAAAAAGGCGAGCAAAAAGGAAATTCGTAACTCGAGTCGATTTAAAACAACGCCACTTGTTTCGAATTTGATGTTTTTCGCACTCGTGTCGTAATGTGCTATTTCAAGTTTTAATTGTTTGCGCTTTCTCTTACAGGGAAAGTGGACCTGGAGGAACTCATATCGGCGTTTGCCGATCTTGGGATAGCCATAGGCAGGAATGAAGCGACCAATCTGCTTAAAAGGTGAGACTGCAATGCGATTTGCACTACCTTGTCAGAATCTCGACCTTCTCGAGTTTTACCCATTCATAAACACCTCCGAACGAGTCCCCTTATTCATAAACGTCACCTAAGGGTGAAGGCGCATTTATCAGCATGCGTTCGCATTTTGTCTATAGAAAATGTCTGTTTAGTATGGGACCGCGTCCAGCTTTCCGCACAAGTACGCATGCTTACACGTTTCATACTAAACGGCCAATTTCATTAGACAAAATGCGTACGAGCCGCTAAGCATTGTGTGTCAATTTCTATCTTATAGACATTGATAAGACAGAAAGGGACAAACAATACTTAGCGGCTTCTTAAGTTTGGAGACTTTTATGAATAAGGGGGTTTAAATATAACTAAACTGAAGAAGCATCTAGCGGGCCAGCAAGGCGGTGGCAACTAACAGGTTACTGATTGTCTCCTGTTCGTTGCCGCCGCGATTTGGGCTCTACTTTTCCCTTACGATCAGGTGGAATGGAGCCACTTTGTTGTGCCAACATAAAAAAAAAAACGGTTAAACTCACGTGTTACGTATGTCACTACTCGCGAGACATTTCGGCGAGGCGTGAACGCAGGCTCCGTGCTTGACAAAGGAGACCTAAGCTCTCCGAAACATGTTGCACGTAGTGACTAAGTACACTTGAGTTTAACCGTTTCATCATTTTTATAGTTATGATGTCTTACGAAAGTTTTAATTTTGGCTCACGTTCTATTGCTATTTTGAATCCAGACAATAATAATTCCTTACTTCATATATTGGAAAACATATTTTCTTTGTGTGAAATATACTCTTTTTTGTGACGCACTATGCCATGCGTAATCACATTTCAATTTGTCTTTTTTGCACGGCGAAGTTTTGACTATTCAATGTAGTAAGCATTTATCCTCAAGGCAATGATTAATAGTACATTTCGATGCAAGTGCAAAAAAATCACCCACGGGACAGTCACCCGAGTTATAAAGAAGTTTTTACACGTGTATCGAACAAATTTTTTCATAACAAGTGCCTTAAAAAGCGAAGCGTGCGCAAATTTTACTTTTCCGCACTAGTTAGGAAATAGTACATTTCCTAACTAGTGCGGGAAAACTTTTTTTCGGGGAGGGTGAAAGTTGCAGCCCGAGTGAAACGAGGGCGACAATCACCCGAGTTAAAAAAAGTTTATGCACGTGTAAGGGACGATTTTTTTCATAACAAGTGCGTCAAAAAGAGAAATATACGCACACGAAGCGTGCGCAAAGTTCGTTTTTGCGCACTAGTTAGGATAAAATATATATGCATGCTCATAAAATATTTCCAAATGTATCTCTATTTTGTAATTGTATGCGTTGTTTGAATTAGTCTTTCCGTATGACATACTGTGCCTGAGAGCTAAAATGACCGAAGCTCCACTTCAATGCTAGACTATTTTGTCATTTAGTTTATTAGCAATAAGGATCCAATTTGCGTGTCAAATATTTGACATTGGTCACTTTGGCGCTTAGGCTGAGTTCATGTCTGCATGGTAAATTACCAAGGCCAATGAAATTGTAATACTGAAATAGAATAGTCTGTATGCAAGGACCACCGCACTAAGGCTCGATTTCACAATACTTTTATTTCAAGAATAATCCTTACTCTCAGATACAGGTAAATTGAATGAATGAATGCATGAATGAAGCATTTATTCGAAACACAAGTAGTATTGAAATACGTCAATTAGTATTTTAAGTAATCCTGGTTTCGGAAAAGGATAACACTCAGCATGTGTCGCAACACAAAGTGATACGACGCTAATTTTCAGTGTACTCTAACACAAAAAAAAAACAAAAATACAGAACACTAAACAATACAGAACACAAAATTACACTACGCGAAGTACAACAGAATGTGCAGTGTAAATAAATAATAGCTACGAGAAATATAATAAATATTTAGGTGATGAAAGGTGGTGGTATTCTCATATTAAATTAGACAAACAGATAAATGTATAAGTATATTTAAATATATTATTTGAATATAGCACGAATGGATGGATCGAGTAAGTGACAAAAAGTATCCATGTGTGTCTTAATGAATAATGACAGTAGATACAGGTTGGTATAGGACGACCGCATACACACAATGATAGATGTCATTCATTCCATTCGTGCCAGTATTATTGAATTTACATGTACTTGTGTCAAATAGGCATGATAGAGAGGTGATGATGACTGGCAAGTCAAATCAACAGTCAAAACTATCTCTACTATGAAGTTTTATATGACATACACAAAAGTAGCTGTAGACGTCTACAGCCGTTTGTATACACCTATTATATGCCCATTATTTTAATTTCTTTCCATTTTATTCAATATAAGATCGATACAAAAATTACTGCAATCTACATTTTAGTCATAATTTCTTCGTGTACAATGTCGTCCATAATGTTAAATTAGTTATATATTATACAACAACCTACATTTCGACATGTGTATCATTGCATTTTACAATGCATTATGCGAGGAAAACCAGACTATCTCGGCAGTACCACCAGGCCGTCGGAAAAGTACAGTCAAGTGCAAAAATAAATATCGAAATAATCCGCTCATAAATATCTTACAACGTTCTTTTTACACAGAATTAGAGTGCACTGAGACATATTTTTGAACATTTTTGTATACATCTTATTTTGTTTTTGACTGTACTATGAAAATTCTTTCCCGCACACGTGCGGAAAAAAACTTTCAGTGCGTAAGTTTACCTTCAATAAATTACTTTCAGAGCATATGCATTATAAAATACAGTCACCATCCCTATTACTACATATGGTCTGTGACATTACTATCCGAGAGTAAGCGTTATTCTGTTATAAAAGTTTTATGAAATCGCAGATTTAAACAGATGTTGACAATAGTATAACGTTAAGTATATAGAAATTGCGACAAGTGACACTTATTTCACATATAAAAAAATAAAAGAGCTTGTGAGGAATATAAATATAAAAAATCATAAAAATCCAGTAGTGCTATTTCAGCAGTTGTACCTACAACATTATTACATATACGATGTAGGTAATCGAGTGCTGTGTTTCAGAAAAGATGCGTGGCCTAGTTTTTGGTGGTAAGTCGTCATGTAGCTGGCTCCCACCTTACCATTGTACATGGTTCTCATTATACACAGAAATCATGCTATAGAAAATAATCTTGATATGTGTATATTTTTCTAAGGTTTAGGTGTATACCTAAGTCTCTTTTTATACCTACCTAATTTAAACTTAAATTTAACATACTCCAACTAGACGATATATATTATGTATAAAATGCTTACATAAATGTGTTATACATTCAGCTTACAAAATCATCAAGACAATATCTGCAGTGATATATAGACATATTAGAAATAGAAAAACTATGTTCGTATATTAAGTTAATAAGCTTGTTATTTTTATACTTGCACTGGGTTAATGTTGGCTTTCTATTTTTAAGGCGGAACCACACAGCGCATTTAATGCACTGCTACAGCTCTATGCCTACCCTCAACCAATCGAAATTCAAGCCCACTCTAGAACTATGTCAAAATGAGAATTAGTCTAAAGTTGCATTCAGATCAAACGAGGATTCGCTATTCTATCCCCCACTCTACAAAATCAACGGATCACTTTTTGTGTAACGATCGAATTTCGTACAGTAGGGGGTTAGAATAGCGAATGCTCGTTTGGTCTGAATGCACCTTTAGGTCTCATAAGAAAAACTCTCTTTATAAACTTCTGATTGTTTGACTGTAAATACGACAAAATAAAAATATCTTCTTAGGGTCCATTTCATATCCTCTCAATTCGTTAAGTTAAAAGATTTAAAAAAAAGCTTTTTTTAGGTTCACTTAACACCGCCCTTTGAAAATCTGACGCGATCGATAATTTTATCTACCATTTTCAACCCTTAGGTGCCTACGACCACCCCCATAATAGAAACAATCAGATTAACATACGTAGGTACGTTTGAAAAAAACATAGGACTCTGATGCTATTAATATCGGAAGAGCTCGAATATGTCCATCCATTCATTATGTAGACTATAGGTAATTTCACCAGAGTTGAGGTGAATGATTAGATTACACACACATCCAAATAAAGTACTAATTGTGAAAAATGTAGTGAATGAATGAATGACTTGCGTCGAAATATTGAAGCAAATCCCTTGAACAAACTTTTTAGTAAATCTTACAGTTACAATTGGGTTTGCTGTCAGTACGAAAAAAGAACACTAATTTCAAATTCCCCGTGTGTTTACATGACACGTTGATGTGTGCGTGACCTCAACTCTCGTAGAACTATCTAGTAATATTAGCCACTGTAAAGGTATTAAACCTTTACAGTCTATTTCACATGACGAGGGCTGGCTTGATAATGAATTCAACTTTAGAATGCTTACCGTTCACAGTGTGTTACAGTACCTATTCATAAGCCGGGTCCACACTCCGTACTGAATCTGCCGCGCGAATATTGCCGCGCGAGGCAAATTCAGTCAGTGTGGACGTGCCTCGCCCATGATAGGAGCTTTTGCCATTACTTATCGTAATGCTATTTTTACCGCGCATACGTATGCAATGCAATAGCAGTCGCTCTTTCAAATTACTAGAATGTAACGCCTAAGCTCAAACCAATCAACAAAATTGAATCTTGACCCACAATAGAAACTTGTCACAGTAACATTGGAAGTCAAATAGTACGACAGATGCAGCAATTTCATTTCAAGTCAGCCTCCGTAGCCTAGTCGGTAGTGACCCTGCCTACGAAGCTGGAGGTTCCGGGTTCGAATCCCGGCGAGAGCATTATTTGTATCACAAATATTTGTTTCTTGGTCATGGCTGTCTATGTATTTAAGTATCTGTATGTATCTATCTATTATATATATCGTGGCCTGGTACCCACATCACAAAATGAGCTTACCGTGGGACTAGGTCGATTTGTGTAAGATGTCCCAGATATTTTTTTTTATTATTTCACTTTCGATGTTACTATGACAAGCTCCTATCGTGGCTACCTCAATTTTGTTAATCACACCTAAGCTCCATGTTCTCGTAGACTCACATAGTGTCGCCCTCTTCACTCTTCCCAGTTTGTCCGCAGGATGGACCAGGACGGCAGTCTGAATATCAGCTACGACGAATGGCGGGACTACTTACTGCTGGCCCCGGCCACCGATATACACGCGCTTATCCACTTCTGGAGACATTCTACCGTGAGTAGTATTCCTAAGTTCGTATCTGCGTCTCGTACTAACGTATGGCTAGAAAGATGTAAGCAATATACCCCCTTATTCATAAAGTATTGTTTGTCCTTTTCGTTCTTACTGGTATTAATAAGAGAAGAAGAATATTATTTATAAGAGCGAAAGGGACAAACAAAATTCAGCGGCTTGTTAAGTTAGAAGACGTTTATGAATAAGACGGTAATCTTGGACAGATAATTATTGACATTAGGGATTCCTTAAGTTAACAGTTACCTAAGGACTCACAGTTGTACAGATGTAGTGCAAAATCCTTTCTCTTCGACTTTTCACGGAAACGCCCGAATTAATCTCCCTGTCTCAATTAGCTTCAGTGCAATATATACTGCATGAAGTTCATTGTGACAGCAATATGAATTCGGATGTTTCCGTGAAAAGCCGAAGAGAAAGGATTTTGCACTATATCTGTAACTACCCGTAACACAGTATCTTATTATTTTTGAGTAAATTAAACATCGATCTATTGTTTATTTTTAGATTATTCTGATTACCTTATGATCTAACAATGACATGAGATCACCATCTGTGTCAATTCACAGAACTTTGATTGCATTACAAATGAAGGTTAGAATGACGTAACTCCTATTAGTCACTATGTACAGTAAAACCAATTACAGTGTCACAAACTAGTCTGATCCAGTAGGACTCTACGAACAAATAAAACATGGAAGCCGCACGCCATACTAAATGAAGGGTCCACGGGAAAAATGGGAAGTAAGGTTTCCCGCCTGGTAGCTTGCTATGAAATGGGACTAACTTTCCCATCTCGTAGCTGGATTTGGTACAAACCGGTAATGATAAGTCCCGATTTAAAGCCAGCTACACATTGGGATTTTATTACCATTTCGAAGCTGGTTACGAAGTTTTGGCTATCAAACGGTACTAAAGGAAAATAGAATCGCTACACTGCTGGACAAACATCAGCCACCCGAGCAAGCTGGTTTTCGCCCTAGTTTCTCCACAACTGACCACCTCCACACTTTAAAGTCTTTAAACCAATTAATAGAGAAGTCCAACGAGTTCAATGTGCCTCTGTACCTTGCTTTTGTCGACTATAGCAAGGCATTTGATAGCGTCAAACACACAGCTATACTTTCCGCCATGCAGAATCAGGGTATAGATTCAAGGTATGTTGAACTCGTTGGAACAATTTACAACAGCAGTACGGCCAACATTAAATTGCATACGCCAGGTCCTACATTCAAAATAGAAAAAGGCGTTAAGCAGGGCGACCCGCTGTCTCCTAAATTGTTCACCAGTTGCCTTGAAGAAATATTCAAAAAGGAGTAAAACGAGCTTAAACACTAACAACACCGAGTTCTCGTGCAGCGCAAATGTACCACAGATAGCATGATACATTTAGTCGCCAGATAGTTTTGCAACAAGTATAACCCTGGGGTCCTGTTGTGAACAGTTACGCGATTAACTTAGCGCCTACTATAAAAATCGCGGCAATGTTTTTCAGTCTTGTGATATTGCCGTGATATCTAAGGCGGTGAATAAAACTAACCAACTCAGTGTTTCTTTTACAAATAATGGAAGAATTTACACATACTAAGTTTTTTATTTTAATCTTTACACAATCTACGTAAAATATTAAACAATCATCAATTATGTTCGTCTATTTTACCACAAAAACACAAAAGTTAATGCAGCACATTAATTACAAATTTTACAAATTTTGGGTGTTTGTTGTGACATGCTATATTCATTTTATTTCAATATTACAGGTTAAACTAAAGTTGTTTGGCAATGCAAATCACTCCAGAGCTCAATTATATTTTAAACATGATAAGTAGATTGAAACCATGCGGTAGTTTCAATTTAACACTCACATAATATAAAAGCATTGAGAAGGAGCGAATATAGACAACCTCGAATTTCAAAATAACACCCGTTTGACCATACTGCCAAGAAGACAACAAACAAAATTCATTCGAGTTTTTGCTAAATCCAAAATTCTTCACAAAATATGCAATTGAAACAGTTTAGAAAACGTAGACCTCGAAATGGTTTTCGAAATATAACTTTCTGAAAATAAAGATCCCAACTTTTGGCTTAATTAAATCAAGTACCAATTCTTGAATCGACAGACAAAAAAATCAGTGTTATGCAAATAATATCTATTTACGGAACCTTTCAATTCCCAATTGACAGCGTCCTTGTCTTGACAGCGGATTACCATCCGTAACTGTCACGGCTAAGGCCAAAGTCCCGACGATACCTTATCGACTTGTCAAAGACAAACGGGTAACAAGACGCGCAGTCATGCTACTAAGTAAAGTACGCCAAGATAGTATAGAAATTATAAAGTTTCTGTTCAGTAGGATTGACCCAAATGGCCCTCTCAAATGAATCTAAGAAACCGGGACAGATTGCAATATTGCCAATTTTTTATATAGTTTTGTCAGTCTAAGGGCTGGATTACACCCTTGACAAGGTGATCAACGTTGCCCAGGATGAGTTGCAGAACATTCTCAAAATTGCGGAATATACTCGGAAATTTCCGAGAATTTTCGTGAGAATTTAAGAGTAAGTTCTCATTGAGAATATTTCTATGAGAACTTATAAAAAATTGTTATGAAGTATATTGTATTTCACAATTGAGTAAACAAAGCATAAACTATACTTTAAAAGGCATATGTATACAACGGTTTTGGCATGATTAGATTGCTTATAAGATTTAAATTGCCGAAAACATTCTCTATAGAAGTTTCGCAATATATGAAACTTCTCCTCGGTACATTGCTAGTTGCGCTAAACCGTCGGTAGACGTCAAATCGTCACGCGACAAAAAAGATTCATTGTCTACTGTGTAGTTTAACGTTGATTAGTCATTCGTACGTCGCGATTGCCTTGGAAGGCGTGAAATAATAGTATATTTATAGGTAATAAGTACACATGTAGGTAAATACCCCGATAGTTGACATGTTAACACTGCATTTTTGACACCCTGCTTCCTACTTTATTGCTATGACTGGAAATGTTTATTATTTTTATGATTGGAAATGACGATTATTATTAAGGCTGTTTTGGGCATTGACGCCTTTACGATACTCTAATCCAGTCATAAAATATGTACTGAAGGCCGAGTATATGTAACAACTTGTAAAAAACGTCTCGAATGCGTTTACGTTTTCATCGTCATTTGCATTTGTATGAAATTGACGATTAAAACGTTAACGCGATCGAGACGTTTTTTATAAGTTATTTTATTACTTAGTTTACCTACACTCGGCCTTCAGTGCTCTGAAGAGTATCAAGTGCAATACGGACCGTATTATACGGTCTCGTAATAGTTTGGGTTGTGCGTCTTATTATGACTTTATCCATGGTTATCAGATATCGCGTACATATTTTGCAAATTGAAACGTGCAATTCATTTCGCGCTATATCTATTTCCTTGTTGTACCTATCATTTTTTTGATAAATCCTTATGTTTACAAGATTACGGTTTACATACAGGATGTCCAAATTGAGACTTAAAAGGATACTTAGTACCTTGAATATTAAATTTAATAAAATTGTACGTGATTAACTTGTAATTTTGCCATTTGTTTATATTTCAATTTATTTCATCAAATTGGCGCATTATACACACGCCGCCCAAAAAAACAGATTTATGGGTTATTTCTGAAGTTAAAGGAAGTAAAAAATATTATGTGAAATTATTTATTTCATGATAATATTTTTTTATTATATTACTTGGTAACAAAAACAAGATCATAAATGCCTTTATTAGTGAATAAGAAATAAATATTTTTCTGACAAAAGTCATTATCTCTCTGAGACTATTCCAAATATAAAACCTCATATAACATGGGTACATGTGTGTAATGAAATGACAATTTACACCGATATTGTTTTGATAGCTCACCGCACGGTAAACACATTTGTTTTCGTCCACACGCCGCAATTGTCGTCCACTTCAGTCCGAATTGCTTTGCGAAGTATTTGTGCCGTCAATAACGCTATCCCCTGTGGCGTAGTAAAAGGTAGAATATCGTGTACAGGACTGATATATCTGTAGGACTATTTTATCTATCGCTACGTTTATGCATTTCAAGAATAATATCCTAGGACACTTACACAAATTAACCTGGTCCAATGGTAGGCTTGTGATATGGGTAACAAGCGAGGACATAATAGTTAGATACATACATATATTATAGATACTTAAATATATGGAAAGCCATGACCAAGGGGCAAATATTTGTGGTAATAAATACACAAATAATGCCCTCGCAGGGATTTGCACTCGGAACCTCCAGGTTTATCTCACTTATTATCCTATTATAATCAGAATAAGATTCCTCTTAACGCCTCCGCTGCGGCAAGTAGCTTAACTCGTAATCATTATAAATTATAATCAACCATACTTTGTAAGGGGTCGAAAGACCCGTTAATCGCGCAAGACGTGTTAATAGCGCATTGAACAATTATATATATTCAAATATTACCCGGATCGATAATATTTTTATATGTTTAAAATCACTTCATCATCACTTTACTTATGTGATTGAGATAAGACATGATCACATGACATAAGACATGCCATGGTAACTGTACGATCACCGGCAGAAAGGCACTTTCGGTGGGAAGAAGGGTGTGTCCATAAAATTAGTACTATGGCCTAAGATAAGATGATACAAACGTTACAACCGTGACATGGCCAAACTGCGACATGATTCATCAAGCACAATTGCTCTGACGTGACGCTCAGTGTGACCGATCGACGTGTCGTGTATTGGATTATTGGATGATGGGTGTGTCTACTGCGTGGATGGTCTCGTGATGGTCGGGACGGTTGTCTAGCGGTTATTTCCATTCCATGTGACTTTGTTTTTTTTATTTGTGGCATCAACAGCAGTACATCAGAAATACATAGTGGAGTCGGAACTATTATGGGTGCAAAACTGTAACAAAACTTTAAAATTGATATATGGGAACACTTTCTCGGAATCTTCAACTTACAATGTGTGGGTGTGTAGATATGTATATTTTATGGATGTATGTGCTATGTTAAGTCCAATTCAGAAGTTTTGTTAAAGTTTTGCACCCATAGTTCCGACCCCCTATACATATACAAAACTGAGTGTACAGTAAACAAAGCCAATGATAGAAAAAATCATGTAGATAATTTTTTGCGCAACTACCCGTTTGAGGTATCATGTAAGAACTTTATTTCTTAAATCGATTTTGCTGACCCCCTGCTCGTTCGATTGATCTTCGTAGTCTAGTATCTACTAGTAGTACTAATACTACGAGAGAGAAGTGAGTAGTAGTAGTACTAGTTATCTATAGTCTATTGAATTGGCCATAATTTCTAAAGAAAGCTGCCAAAACCCACAAAAGTTTCCAAATGTATACAAATTAATTTTGCATTGAGATAAAAATACAATTTAAATTTCATTTTTTTTTTTTTTTTTCAAAATTTGTTTAAATTTCACTCCGCATATGTTACGCACTCAACCTCGGATCTACAGCAATCAATTCATGGAAATGTCAGCTTTCTTTCACTCTGAATACGGGTGTTTTTTCCATCAAGTGAGTGTAGTAGATACGAGGTTGAGTAAGTATAAATGGATTGTATTATCTTACAGATTTATCTGTATATAAATAAATCCAATCATTCGCTTTGTAAACATCCCTCTCACTTAACAATTATCTCACTCAACGAGCTTCACGAACGATGGCTCCACTTGGCGAATAAACAAACGAAAAACGACACACCCAACTCTAAACACTCCAAATCACTTGGAACAATTGCACAGCTTTATCTGAATAGCGGCCTAAGTGGTATATACGTCTGTAGGACTTAGGTCATTGTAAATCTAGTACTGGCTAAGTCGTAGTGGATTGCGCAGGACGTATATGGACATTGAGGTAACAGCCTTTCGTATTACCAAGAATTGCAGAAAAAATCATTTTAATTATCAGGAGCTAAAAGGAATTTACCTAACTTTCTAATTTTCTTGGCGTTATGAGCTTTACGTTCCGGAATAGGGCGGCGAATTCATAACATTGAATTTATGTTTATGAGTTATATGATATAAATATGAAGGGTCCATGGAAAAAACATGTCTAGTCGTTTTAAATTTCAGAAATAAAAAAACCTTACTTTTAACGGAACAAGGTGCAAATTTGCTCTGATTTTTGCAAGGACTAGACATGTTCTTTCCGTGGACCCTTCATATAGGTACACAATTTTTTTTGTATTGGAATCAACTAAAAATGCATTATAGTTCAAGAGTGGGATCAATAAGTCAATAATAGGTACGTAATAATTGGACCCAGTAATAAATGATTATTCTAGACTTATAAGTATCGGTATCGATATACCTTAATAAATACCTACTCATAAGATCATCTCTTGTGGCAATAATTGCCTCTAACCATATCACATCACACACATCAGCGTATCTCAGTCCACTGCTCGACGTAGGCCTCTCTCTCTAACTATGCGTGAACTCATCAGGAGTACCTATAATCACCACAATGGACAAGCGAGTTGGCGATCGCAGTAATGTGTCCATTATGATGATGCTGCTGCCCATCAATCGTTAATAAATGACTACCTTACTACCTTAATAATCGACTTACGACCATGTAAAAGCGTTGAATATGCACTCAAGACCGAAATAAGGCACTAAAACGCCAAGATACATCATCATCACCGTTTAAAACTGAAGTCCCAACCGGATACTGCCCAGCCCCTCGAACAGTAGGTATTGTCTATATCTCTGACGCACTTAAACATAGGGGCCAAGCCTCTTGACATATTATATCTCAACCACGACGCAATACAACTTGAGACGAGCGCATAAGGTTCAGTATTCATCACATCTCCCGTTGACCTAATTCACAAACCAAAGTCTGAAGACAATCTCGAGTGTAACATGACCTTAGGATCCGTAACTACTTTGCACTATGAATATAATACTATCAGTAGATTGGTCTTCAGTGATCCATCATTTTGTTTTCCAAAGGTCAGTAGAGAACATGTGCAGTTCTAGAAGGCTTTAAGTCTTTAATCACTAGAAATCAACAGGTACACTGCACACTCTACACTGGGTCATTCGTAAGGTTTTGACTGAATATACAAACGATACTCCTCCTGGAGTATGTGTGGCTGCTCCCGCGTTTCCGCTACTGCAACTGTGGCCGGGTCGCATCCCACGAAGATGGGACGGTCGTTGCACCGTCATTTGGGGACGGTGTTGAGAGGCTGTTGGATTCGTAAGGTTTTGACTCATCTTGAAACACCCAGCGTTTTCGCCTGATGCACGCGGCGGGCGAAAACGACCACTCCCGAGCTTTTCCGAACACACCATTCGGACGCCACGAGCGACGGGCCGTAATGACCACGGCCTATATAAGAGGTGACCAGGACCGTCATAAAATAAATGATAATGAATAATCTCCTACGTTCCTTGTTAGGTGATCATCTAAGAACAAAAAAATACGTTATCCCCTCGCCCGCATCAATACCTACGCGAGTATGAGCGGAATGAATAGAAAGTAAGTCCGCGTGAGTCTCATGGCAGCAACTAACGGTAGACACACACCTTTGGCAAGTAACGTTTACTCGATACATAAAGTGGTAGTCCATCAAGCTCGCTCCAATATACACCAGTACGAGCTTGATACAATGCTTTACGTGTACTATTACGTATGGAGGTACCTACGGCTACTGCTCACGTCTCCTGCAGTGTTATTCACTAAGGAAACCGCCTTGCTAACAGCGCTGCGGCAGCGTCGAGCCTAAAAATGGTATTCACTAATGCACTTTAAACGAAACTAGCGCTCGACGACGAATGCAGCGTGAGCTGGAACTACACTGCGTTGAGAGTTACCGCCTACAGTTCGACGACGAGCTGTTCTACGTTAGTGAATACCGTTTTTCGCAGCGCTGCGCTCTACGTCGAAGTGAAGGCTGTCTCGTCGTCGAGCTCGTTGACGAACGCAGCGTCGAATGTGTGAATAAGAGAATAGCATAGCTGAATCATCCTGCATATGGTGAATTAGGGTGAAGACAGCACAAGGGTTTTAGGAAATGTGGTGCATCTTGCTCAGCATTATTGACTTGACCAGTCTATCAATTTTTATCAATTTCAAAGACGTGATCCAAATGTACAAACTTTTTGTGAATGGCTCACCTCCAACTAACAACGCAATGACGGGAAGTTATCGGAATTGAGAACATTCTCATGGAAAGTACTTGATATTGTTCTTTGAACATTATTGCTAAAGGTGCATTCAGACCAAACGAACATTCGCTGTTCTATCCCCCACTCTACGAAATCAACGAATCACGTTTTGTGTAACGATCGGATTTCCTAGAGCAAATTTTATGCTTCTTGAAATGACGAGGTTACATTCTCCAGAGTGTGGCTCAAACGTTTAAGGTCGCGATCGTAGACTGTTGGGAGCATGGCGTAATCCTTGACCTTCTGTATACGAGGCCCCAAATGTATGAAAACGTCATTTTTCACCTCATAGGTAATTAACTAATTATGCGGAGAATTAAACTGAGAGTATGTCCACAAAGGCAAAATGCGTGAGAATTTTCTCATGAAAATCTTTAACGAATAGGTAAATACCTAATCTGTAACTGTAAGTACTTTCCAATGTTTTACAAGTGCTTAAGCATGCAGTCCTTGACATTTACCTACCATGAAGCTATAACGTGTCTAGACACCTTCAAACCCAAACGCAAGCGAATCTAAACCTTATATGCTTGCAATACGTTCTTTATACCATGCAACATGTGCATTGGCATATGCATACGCCTGTTGCTGGGAGAAACAGCTGTTTTAAACAATAGGGCGATCGTCATTTGGTTTCGATAACGTGTCCAATGACGACATAATTATGACTGCTTTGTTCTTTTCTGTGTACAAACGAACTATTAATTGTGACACTTAATCTCAACGCTCTCCAATCTCCATTACGAAACCTTGCAAGATGAAAATAGTTACTTTTATGATATAATACGAGTGTGGAAAGTAGGCTTTTTTCCGGACGAGTGTCGGTGACTATAAAACAGAAGCGTAGCGAGTATAGCGTAGCTATTATATATGTACAGGGTGGCTGGTAAGTAGACCGACAAACTTGAAAGGTGTATTCCTGAACACGTTTTGAGGCTATAATGTCATATGAACTTTTCTGGATTCGGCTTAGTTCAATGATTATTCAAAAAACTATTTTCATCACAAGTCACTGAAAAATGCCTGCACGATTAAAAATCATACATTAGTAGTTTTCATCTCGACATACACACTGATTAAAGTTAGAGAAAATGAGGAAAAAGTTTCAGAAAAATGTTCAAACCTTCAAACCCAAACGCAAGCGAATCTAAACCTTATATGCTTGCAATACGTTCTTTATACCATGCAACATGTGCATTGGCATATGCATACGCCTGTTGCTGGGAGAAACAGCTGTTTTAAACAATAGGGCGATCGTCATTTGGTTTCGATAACGTGTCCAATGACGACATAATTATGACTGCTTTGTTCTTTTCTGTGTACAATCGAACTATTAATTGTGACACTTAATGTCAACGCTCTCCAATCTCCATTACGAAACCTTGCAAGATGAAAATAGTTACTTTTATGATATAATACGAGTGTGGAAAGTAGGCTTTTTTCCGGACGAGTGTCGGTGACTATAAAACAGAAGCGTAGCGAGTATAGCGTAGCTATTATATATGTACAGGGTGGCTGGTAAGTAGACCGACAAACTTGAAAGGTGTATTCCTGAACACGTTTTGAGGCTATAATGTCATATGAACTTTTCTGGATTCGGCTTAGTTCAATGATTATTCAAAAAACTATTTTCATCACAAGTCACTGAAAAATGCCTGCACGATTAAAAATCATACATTAGTAGTTTTCATCTCGACATACACACTGATTAAAGTTAGAGAAAATGAGGAAAAAGTTTCAGAAAAATGTTCAATAAAAAATTTTTTTTCAAAAACCCTGAAAAAATTTTTTTTCCCTACAATTTATTACTGGTCATGTACAAAAAAAAACAAAATATCAAAAAAAGCAATAAAAAAAAATTTTTTTTTTGTTTTACAATGACATATGTCACATATTTTTTTACTTTTGTCATCAAAAATGCATTGGTACAGTCTTTCGGTATACTCGTTCCCACCCTGTATAGTCCCTTGGTACCCACTTTACAAACCTTAGTTGACCTTACCGTGGGACTTAGTCGATTTGTATATAAAGACGTCACAAGATATATATTTTTTGTTTTATTTATAATGGAGACCTGGGCTCTCCGAAACTGGTCGCGCGTAGTGACTAAACATACATGAATCTGCCCGTTTAATTGCGTTTCAGTAAATGAAGACTAATAAAGAATTAAATCGTTATTGTATGTACATAAATTACATAAATATGAGCTTACGCAACTTTTATAAAATTTTCATCACGGGATTGCATCAGCTAAACGTTGGGATGTCAAGCTTTAATGACATTTGTTGGAATACGTTCATACATTTAGATACAGTATCTTAAAGGAAAAAGTGCCAGCGAGACAATCTTTCTCTTTATCTGAAAACTATTTGTCTTTGTCCGGGTTGTCTATGATTTTTTTTATGTGACGAAGCTAGACAACTGAGCTCTCGGCTCACTTGATGTAAAGCAGGAACTGAGGAGCACGGACATAGCGATCAAGAAATCGCCTATGCGCTGCCTACCCTGAGGACTTAGATGGATTGCCTCTATCTATGCCAGTACACCGTCTATCATACCCCCAAACCGAAACACAGCAGTGCAAACAGATTTAGCGGCAGGTTAACAGGGTAAGACGGTGGTAGCTATCCGGGCGGACCCTGCACAAGGTCCTACCACCAGAATTTATCTATTATAGAACATATACCTACTTATATCGGTTTATGTACCAATAGCCTTAATGCCCGCCTTTCACTGCGAGCGGAACGGAGTCATTAATGGCTCCGTTTCACGTTCATCGCTGGCCAAGTGCTAGTATGCAGTTGACGGCTGTAAGTTACACCAGCGGTGTAAGTTAAACGGAACCATTAAGTAGTCCGTTCCGCTCGCTTGAGCTTACCGTGAGGATGGGTCGATTTGTGTACAGAGTATAGACAGGTACCCATATTGGGGCAGACCAAATGTCATTTAATCTTTCGAATGAATAAAGTAACTACAGAGATTATTCGTTCTAATAGGCAAATTGTAGCTCAGTCACGCGATACATTATGTTGTTACTGTAGAATAACAACATGAAACTATCCGACCACTGAACCCATACATGTTTACAGTATAACCACTTCTACACGATAACCGATGTTCAGTTATATGGCTTACACAACCAATATTATCGTCGACCTCTGAATGCCTACGCGAGCCGTGATGGCCGAGTTGCGTCCCTGTCACACATATACGAATTCCCAAGTGCGAGAGAGGGGCAACAAGTCAATCGTATTTCGAGGTAGGCCATGAGGCCTTACTACGAATGAAGTGTTGCCGGTCTCTCGAACTTATAAATTCGTGCGTAAGTGTGACAAGGAGGCAACACTTCGCTCGTGGTTCGCGGTAGGGCCCCTAAGATCACGAGGTATTGCTGCGTTACCAAAGGTCTCAGAAATCAGCGTATGTGGATGTGGTGAGTGAGTTCAATCGCAGGGTCATTATCTAGGCCGCGGTAGCGGTCAAGGCGCTCCGCCAATTTTACGATAAAACTGACGAAAATAAAGTTCGGTGATTGTTGCTAGTCGTGTTATCGTCTATTGAATCAAAATACGTTAATATATTAATATTTTTCTATTATAATGGTCCTAAATTGTTGCGATTAAATTTTATTCGTCGTATCCGTCCTTAGAAATTTAATGAAGAGATGAAAGAAACTGGAACCTAACGTATGTTTTAGTGTCCTACTAATAAAACTCACATATTGTTACAACGGTTATTCGCCTGATTCTAATGTAGGTATTTGTTTTCACATCTTTTTTATTCTTTATACCTGTATGGCTTTTAATTTAATTGAAACTATCACCAGGCATGAGTAAGATCAAAAGTAAGCTTAGTAACATTTTAGTCGGTTATAATATTATGTCACACATATTTATTAACAGGACATGAATTTAACCCTAACGAAAAAATAACTATATCATTATTTTCAAGGAAGAAACTTCTCAAATATTTGATCAAACAGGTTACTCGCGTAATTTAGGCGATAATTGCTCGACATGTTTCGATCCAATCGAGGATCCTCATCAAGAAACTTCTTCCTGTTAATAAGATCTTTGTAATTTTATGTTCATTTTTAAACAATGTGTATTATGTAAATTCTACCATTCGAACTCACAGGTGTATGTATTATATTTGCATAGTGCATATAAGGCGCTAAGTATGTAGTTTTCCACCCACGTGCACATAATTTTTCCAATGCATAAGGCTTAGCATCGGATTGAACTTGAACGCCTTAGAAACCCCACATGGTAACCCTGAACGGCTACACTAAACTGACCATACGTGGACTTTACTTCTTTGCAATAAGAGCTAGAATTCGTCAGTGACTAAAGGGCGGTGGTACAGCCAGTACAGCTGCTATGAAAAGCATGGGAATTTCAACCTTAAGTCTTCTGAAGCAAAGACTAATGGTTTCCTCTTGTATCTTATGCTCGCCCTTCACCTTGGATTCGCGTCACCGATTGTACTGTCACGACTCGACTGTTTTGAGCCTTATTGTCTGGGAATACAGTTTTAAATGGCAGCCAAGTAGGTACTTATTAAGCTTAACCTTGGACAAGATCAATGAACATTAATGAAGTTGTGGTACAGCTTCCAGAACGGAGTCGTAGGTTCCTATTCCGGGTCGTACAATCGTCACCAAATATATCGGGGCAGCCAGGGTGCTCACAAATATCTGAGCAGGCCTCTATTGTCATGACATTGAAATGCACATTGCCGCCGTACCTTATGTCAGTTATACAGTCTATAATTGAGGAGAAGATTTTTGTTTCTTTACGTATACACGCACATAGAACAAGACGTGATAAAACCGGACATAAGGTTTTAGTTTGTTGTCCGGCCAAAATAAACGGCGTCTGGCTTGTCCGGTTTCTTAGATTTCCCAAACGAGCGAGCGCCGAGCGTGTCCGAGAGCAAGCTTGTGGACGATACTGAGACACAGAATCCTCAGTAATGTAGGGTGTCCGGCCTTCCTACCCAAATTTCCAGCCAAATTGGTTGGTCTATCCCGCTATTAGGTTTGGCGACCTGGCAACCTTACACGCACACATTATAAATAGTGACGATTCCCGGGAATAGCAAATGTATGCTTATTTTACAAAATAAATTAAAACCAAATTATCTTTAACTGACCTATTTGACCATAACCAATTAAAATTTCTCGAACATTCTACATTTAATTTTGATAGTATTTTATGTAGTATTCCAAAGGTTAGGACAATATCTGATAACTATGGTAGGTACCTACCTAATAATGTTTACAAACATGAGTATACGTTTTCTCGGAATAATAAACTCATTATTGCTTTATATTATTGTTTACATCACAAGACTCTTGTTTAGTACATAATTTACCAAGTCCTTTAATTTTAATTACCATTTATGATTTAGGCCAATTCGCCATCCTAAACTCAATTATCCATATTTTTATATATGAACAGAAAACTCGACGCATCTTTACAAATGAGTATCTAAATAATGTCCTCTTTTTCCTTAACATATGCGTATGCCAATTTAAGAAATATTCTTATATTTAAAACCATAATATGGGTGCGGCTTCACTGACGCGCAGCGGAGTGGAGCTGTGCAAAATTGACCAATTGCATTCTTCAAATTCGAATTCGAAACACTGTGATGCGGTCTCATTGGCCGAGCTCCCACAGCTCCGCTCCGCTCCGCGTCAGTGGAGCCCCACCCTATAACTAAAAGTATTACCACATAACATTAAAATGTAATTGGCTGGACCAATTATGGTGCTGGCAGGCAATTGTAGATGACATGATGTCGTTTCGTTGTTCAATATAACAGAATAAATATTATTGTTCTGAAAGCAAACATATCTTATTATAGGATCTGTTTCCTGATGTGGACTGATTAAATTATTGCAGCAGCAATCATGAAAACATGTTTATGAAACATGCAATAATACTACGACATTTATTAGGCAGTATACAAAAAACTAGAAAAGAAAATACCTATTCGGTTCGTCAGTGGAAACCAAAAAATTGTAAACAAATATGGCTGACTTTCGATAACGTTTGACGTCTTTGATATGACATTTCGTGAAACACGTTGGCTTATAATATATTTTTTCGTTAATGTTATGCATAGTGGAGGGAAAGATTGAAGGAAAGCGTGGAAGAGGAAGACCTAGGAGAAATTACATTGAACAAATCAAAGAGAACGTAAAAGTCACGTCGTATCAAAACCTGAAAGAGATGGCCTGGGATCGAGGAAAGTGGCGAGCGTGCTTTGAGCTACACTGACAAGAGCAAAGCTATACTGTATAAATAATTTTAACTCGCAATGTATGTGAACTCAAGGTTTAAGGTTTTATTTATAACCCTGCCTACGAAGCTGGAGGTTCCGGGTTCGAATCCCGGCGAGGGCGTTATTTGTGTATTTATTTATCACAAATATTTGTTCCTTGGTCATAGCTCTCTATGTACTTAAGTATTAAGATATGTATCTATCTATTATCTATATTGTCGCCTGGTACCCACATCACAAGCCTTAATTGAGCTTACCGTGGGACTAGGTCGATTTGTGTAAGATGTCCCAAGATATTTATTTATTAAAATTGACTTCCTCCACGGGACAGGCTTTGCCTAGTGTGGAGGTCAGTAAAAACTTGTAATTCCAAACTTATTATCCGAAATAAACAAATCTTATTTATTCATATTGGTGATAACACCAAGATTGTGTTCTAAAAGTTTTTAGGTTTGTTTACAATTATTGTTTTCTACTGACTAGCAGTAGATTAGTTGGAATATTGCAAAGTCGCGAATCGGAGTACAAAGGTCGCGTTAATTATTCGCGAGCCAGACGTAAATAACAGAATAACACAACAGAATATTCCACAACAAACATTGTTGTGACGTAGCGCACACTCCCTCGCCGGACTAGCATGGCCATTGGCCAGGCTCAATTGACATCCTAGTAAATAACATATTAACACTATATTGAATATCAACCACGTTTAGCCAGAAAATACAGCGGATTAATATAATACCATTAACATTAATTACAAGAGCTATTATGATTGTTGGCACAAAAGCTGAAGAGAATTACCGAAAACTTGGTGTACAATTTATTGAAAAGCACAAATTTCGGATAAAATTTATTTTAATTACATTCTAAGGGATTGAAGTGTCACTAACCATTGTTTGATAGAAGATTGGTGATGGGCACAGCAGCATCATCATTAGGAGTCGGAACTATGGGTGCAAAACTTTAACAAAACTTGTCAATTGGACATGAAAGAGCACATACATCCATAAAATATACATATCTACTCACTCAATGTAAGTTAAATATTTCAAGATAAGTAATAAAATTGGATACAGATTTTTCAATAATATTCGCATTTTTCTTGGCTAAAGATTTCCCATATGTCCCATATTTTGAAGTTTTGTTAGTTTTGCACCCATAGTTCCGACCCCAGAGGACAGATTACTGTTCCCTCCTAGCAGGGGAGAAATTTCGAATATTTTGGTATAAAAATATTATTTTCGTACAGGTGATGGTTCAATAATAAGTTTTTAATAAATATTGGAATCCACATGCAAGATCATTCATTACAGATCATGTTGTGGCAATTTTTTTATCGTTATTGGATAGATAATTGAAAATCGAAAAAAAATAAATAAATAAATAAATCGAATTTCGTCCAATCATATTTTTTTAATCATTTTTAATTTACTAACTAGGCGGTATCATTACTTTCAATGAATCCCATAGTGTTGCAGGCGTCCACAGGGTATGCTTGTTTGCCAGTTTTATGGTATAAACAAATAATATACTTATGTTATTCCCTTCAAAATATGCTCGCACATCGGCAATCGATAATTTCTAGCAACTTCTATCGCTCCAGAATCCAATTACGTCTTAATTTGAGTGATACATATATTTACTTATTATTTTGTATCTTCGATGATAGCGGCGAATCTTCTATATTTAATCAGATTTTGTTATTGACTAGCTTTAGATAGAACGCTTGTTTTCAAGCGATTAAACAAATAGGTATCAGCAATTTATTGATATCGAAAAGTGACAATTTCACTCATTCATTTAATTTCAGTTATAGATATACCTTACAGGGTGGAACGGAATGACTATCCTTCCCGCTACCGACCGAGTCTACCAACCATTACGATGAAGTTTCAGTATGGAACCAAGGTCCAAAAGTTCAGAGGGTAGGATGCTTAGCCAAGTAATATCTTATAGAGATATGCCACATAATAGTTAAATATGTAATGCTCTAGGAAATATTATATCTGATTCTAACGCTTTATGCCAGGATTATGGGAGTTAGTTGTAAGGAAACCAAAGTTTCCGTTTAAGTATTTCGTCGCCTAATACCTACAGTAACAACCTAGCGTTAAGCGAATCAGGATCTGGCATTCTGCGAATCTGACATTCTGAGAATCTGACTTTTTGAGAATGTCATTGTCAGATTCTCAGAATGCTAGTTCTGCGAATTTGACATACTGAGACTATCACTTTTTTCAAATCTAGCATTCTACGTATCTGACAGCCTACGTTCTTGGCATAAAGTGTCAGAATATGGACGTTGGCGTTTATGGGCGTCTACGTATATTCTATAAGCATATTATATAGGAGAAGCCTACGTCCAGGGTCGCATTTTATAAAGTTACATTTTACAATTTCGCTGTTTGCCTCTCTAACGCACGCACATATTGGCTAGAAAGAGAGGCAAACAGCAAAATTGTAAATTATAACTTTATAAAACGCGACCCAGCAGTGGACTGAGCTATCTCTGGATGATCATAAGCCTAATCGATTTAATAATTATTTCGCATTATTCAACAGTATAGTGACCTTAGTTGTGATCATGTCATTGACACGTAGTTTAGCGCCTCGCGTCACTCGGTACACAACTACACATATGTGCTACGGGACGGCGTATGCGATGTACCTACATACGTCTCTTACACGTGACGAGCACGACGGTACGAAATGTGTTCGCGTTACAAATTAGTTTTCGGCGAGTGCAATCGCTATCAGTTATATGGAAAGGCCACGTTGCTCGAAAATATCGAAACATTTACTCTTAGGCTAGATACACACAGAGTATTTTTTTCCCGTATATCGTATTCGAGATTTTATCGAACGTCGTAGTGACAATAGACTTTGTGTACTACCGTTCACATGCATTCTCGAATACAGTATGCGCGATCGGTGTGAACGTTATTATTCGGGCATTTTCGCGAGAAGAGATCCAAAAAAAAATTTTTTTAAGATAGGTAAATTTAATGTTTTTCCTACTCAGAATAACGAGTTCTTTCAATCTAGGAGAAAAAAAGTACAAGAAAACTTACCGTACTACTTTTTACATGCTCTCCACTTTGTAACCGTTGTTCAAAGTGTTTGAAAAACGGTTACGTAATAGAAACAAAATGTGGGACACTTTTTTTCTTCTAGTAGGATCGAAAGAGCTCGTGATTCTGAGCAGGAAAAACATAAAATTTACCTGTTTCAGAAAAATAAGTTTTTGTATCTCTTCTCGCGAAAATGCCCATTCAAAGTCTATTGTCACTACGACTTTCGATAAAATCTCGAATACGATATACGGGAAAAAAATACTCCGTGTGAATCAAGCCTTACGCCCATAACAAACTCAAATCAAGGGTGAATAAGCACCTGGGCGAACTCACTCCATCGTAGGCCGCGTCTCTGCCCTCGGCTAGTCGGTGAGTAAGACAGAGTATGAGTATGAGTAAAACCATTTCTAATAAAACAAAAAAAATATAATAACAATAGAGACCTGCTATTTGTGAGCACCCTGGCCGCTCCTATAAATCTGATGGCGACTGGACAGTCAACCAATTGGGACTAATCTAGAAAATCACAAGTACCAAGAAGTAGGTAAAAGGTCGAAGTAGTAGAAGTTTTAATAAAATAAAGCATTTAAAAATACCTAGAAACTATTTTACCTTCTGAACATGGTCAAACTATACGAGAAATACCCACTGTTAATAATTGTTACTATACACGTGCGATTAGGTAATCCTCAACTCGTGCCGATTTGATACCCTTCTATCGAT
This sequence comes from Thaumatotibia leucotreta, assembly GCA_025490895.1. Taxonomy (NCBI): domain Eukaryota; kingdom Metazoa; phylum Arthropoda; class Insecta; order Lepidoptera; family Tortricidae; genus Thaumatotibia; species Thaumatotibia leucotreta. The sequence goes on from JALPQI010009036.1 coordinate 31,424, forward strand.
CGTGTTTAATTTATAGCCATAGTTGCTAATGCAGCGCTTGTATCGAGTACTAAAATAAGAAAGACCTGAAAGATGTCCTCCGCTTGTGATGAACTTTGAGCAATGACAGAAATCCGGTTGTAACCGCTTCTTTTTTAAGTTTTATTTTCTGCTACTATATTTAAAAAAAAACGATCAAGTGCGAGTCGAACTCGCGCACGAAAGGTCCCGTAGCATTTTCAATTTAGCATAAAAACGGGGAAAATATTACGTGTGTAAAAGTAGAATAAAATTGATATTTAACTCCCTTAAATATCTATTTCATTCTATTTTTTAGTATTCGTTGTTATAGCAGCAACAGAAATACAGTATCTCTGAACATTTCAAATGCCTGACTATCACGGTTAACGAGATACATCCAGCAGACCGTGAACTTCGAAGTCCGCAAATTTCGAGGATTTGTCTCTCTCACTCTAATGATGCCTTCGTTAGAGTAACAGAAAAATCAACATTTACTAATTTTGACTTTTGCGGTAGTAGGTGACAAGTCTGTCTGCCCGGCAGACAGACATACAGGCCATACAGCGAAGACTTAGTAATAGGGTCCCGTTTTACCCTTTAGGTAGGGAATCCTAAAAAGTTACGAGTTTACGCGAGCTCAAGCGAAGTGGACTTTGTCATTTCGATGTCTGCCAATAAGTATTTGTCGGAGATATGAGTTACTAAATCTAGAAAACGATAAGCAATGTTTTGCTTGGAGTGGTCTTTGCTTGGTCCATGCAGGTTTGCAGGTAGATGATACCAACCTATGAACAGGTGGCTGGTGACCTGACAGTATAAAAGGTCACAACTGCAGTGTTGATCAATTCATTCCCGTGTTAGACATAGAACGATTCACTCTTGTCTTGTTATGTGAAGGGTTTACATTCTTACGAAGGAAGTTATTTCTATGGGGTATGCATCTATGCATGGACGCAGGCTTGGAACTCTCCATTCGTTTTCTACTACTGCGTAGATGCGTAGATACAAGATTCCGTAACGAGTAACAAGTAGCTAGGCCTCTTAGCTCGGCTGTCATTAGGGTTCCCGATATCAGCAAGTGGGATAAAGAATCAAGGCTCACGTAACAGTGAGTACTGGTATTGCATCACATGTAAACGGTAAGGTTTAAAATCGACAACAGTTGGTAAGGTAATGATTGTTCACTATGTTTGCAGTTAAGTTTGATTTGAGTCGTGATTTAGAAAACTGCTTTGTTCTTTTTTTGTGATTACTGTTGTAAGAAAACGTGTGGGTAGGTATCCTACCCTATTGAAATTAAAAAAAAAGAAATAAAAACAGTAATTCTAGTGATTTCAAAGTATATCATGACCCATACTTATTACTTACTTAGTTGTGAAATACTAGCAGTACCAAAATATGGGCAGGTAGCCCTTTGTTTTGTTTTGTTTTCGAGTCTACCAAAAATTAATTTGTGATAGTGATAAACATTTTCAATCCATGCCTTGTGTTAAAAGTTTTCTATGCGTGTGAAATTACCGTTACAGATGTTCAACTTCAAGATCAACAAGCTCACTGTCATAGTAGTCTACAGTTTCATCCATGATGAATATGCCGTGACGATGAAACGAGCGCAATTTCTTGTGATACCTATGTCCAAGAAATTAAGAATTGAAGACGCCAACTCTATGGTTATTTTGGAGCAACGGAAATTAAAGGACAGGTTTCTTTCCAATTGTTTTAATAAAAAATTAGAAGCAGTAGTTTAAAGAACTAACGGTTAACATTTCTGTTTGTAACGTTAAGTTTTTGTGTTTTTAATACGTTTTATTATTTGCGAGATTAATTTGATTATAGTAAAGTGAAGCACAATCTTATTTTGATGTCGAGTATAAAATGAGGTCAGTATCTAACCTCAAACTTTAGGTACTTAGTGTTATGATTAGGTCTAGCATTCCAATTATCTCAACATCTGTTCAAAACTGCTTATTGCTAGTCTACTTGAAAAAAAATAGGAAATCAGTCGGCTTTGACTTTACTTTGTTTTTGTGATAAAAATGATATCGTACAATTTGATGATTACAGTTCAACATGGTGAGTCAGAACGAGCTGCCGGCCTGCAAGTTGTTGATGTCATGCCCGGTGGCGTAGCAGGTGTCGCTACTGCCTACCGTGAACACGTGGTGCAGCACGTGGTGTGGACACGTTGTTAATCCGCTGAGCAGTTCACATTTTTGTTGGGCTATTTGAGGTCTGAGCTAATTGGTGAAACTAATGTTGTTGTAGCCATCGAGGGTTTATTCCCTTTCGATTCTATAGAGTTGAAAAAAAAATTGGAGGAAGAAATGCAAAATTGAAACTAAATTAGACATCAATGGTACAGTTACGCAAGTTTAAAATAAACAAGTTTTATTAAACGCATTGAGATCGGTTATAATAATTTCTGAAGGGTGGTGATGATGGTCATGATGGTGGTCATGATGATGGTCATGATGGTGGTCATGATGGTGGTCATGATGATGGTCATGATGGTGGTCATGATGATGGTCATGGTGGTGGTCATGGTGATGGTCATGATGGTGGTCATGATGATGGTCATGATGGTGGTCATGATGACGGTCATGATGATGGTCATGATGGTGATCATTGTAGTGATCGTGGTGATGATCATGATGGTGGTTATGGTGATGATCATGTTAGTGGTCATGATGATGATGGTGGTGATAGTCATTTCTCATTATGTGGGCTGTCCATAGTTTCAATTTGACTACTTTAGTTTAATTAAAGTTGTGGATTATAATTATTGGAATTAGTCATTTAGTTTGCAATCGTGGAATGAAACATTTTACATTCAGTTTGGTTACCTTTTCTCAGACTGCATACACCATTTTATCATTCGTAATCGTAGGTGTAAAATCGGATCTATTTTTCCGTCTCCGTGCGGCCACGATTGTGGGTGGCATGAGTTTGGTTTGATGGTGTAATCGGTCGATGTGTTTTTGGTTTGGTTACCGGATGGAGGTAGACCAATTTTGTTGTTGCTGGATGGAAGCAACTGTGGTTTTGGTTACCGGATGGAGGTAGACCAACTTTAGAGTACTGTAACCCATTTGTTGGTTTGTTGAAGTGTTTCATTTGACTATTGTAGAATTATGTCTGTTACTGGCTAGTAAAGTAGTAAGTACATAGACTGACTAGTCTATTCGAATGTTAATGAAGTTGATTTTAATTCCCTGGGTTGATTAAACGAGTACCTAAATAATTTTTAAATTTAATGAATTCAAATCATCACTCATGTGAGCTTTCAATGGACCGAGAGCAAGTCCGAGGGATTGAGCGTGATCTAATAATCGCATCGGAAGTTCCGAAGCATGTAAAAGGTGCACGTGGACTGCTTTTTATGTGCAGTATACTCTTTGCGAGGAGTAGCACTTACGCGGCTGAGATGGTTCTAACTTCTGATAGGTTATTGGATCCTAACAATCCGATGGACAAAAATGAAATCTGGTGGTTATGGTGTAACCTGGTTGAGTAATTTACGTTTTTGTTTGAGTCGAGAGGTTGACTCATTTGAATCATTCATTAATTGAGATCATTTTGACTTATCATTTTGGTAATGCCACAAAAAAAAAAAAGTTATTGTTGTTAAACGGGATGAAGTGACTATGTCACAATGTGAGTTTACGATGGACATAAACGTGACTTGGGTTCCTTAATTTTGATTTTACTGGTAACTAAAACTGAGCTGGTGGCACTATCAAAATTGTCTAACAAATTGAAGTTCATGATGATTGAATACAGATAACATTTTGTTGTTAATTAAAATGCTAGAAAGGCAAGTACCAATTGAAGTAGATGAAGATTGTTGTGGTATGAAGGATGAGGTTCTCAGTTCGGTTGGTCGACCGTACCAGAGGCTTGATCGTAGCCGTAGCCCGTTAGAAGTCGGTGTCTACCTTTGAGTAGTCCGTGGGTACGCGGTGCGCGATAAGCTCTGGCGGAGGTCGGGTCTTGTAGAGACCGTAGAGTCGTAGGGTTGACTCGGCGATCCCTTGGGGATGCGCGTAGTGTGGTTATGTGATAACCAATAGGCCACGAATGAGAGACCTGCTTCCGAAAGTTTGCCGTCATATGTTTTACGTAAAAGGTGGCTATGAAAGCCAGGTGGTACTTGTCTGGTCTTGCATTTAAATTGGTGGTAATGAATTAACTTTAAGTGATTCTAAATTCAGTTGCAAAGAATGAAATTATTTTCCTTGAGTTGAGTTGATTTTACGTAGACAGATAATTTGGTCAGGAGTAACCGAGTGGTGACACAGATTACTGATGTACGTGTTTGTTTCAGATACAAGCGAGGACGCTTGTCTTGTCAGTATGGCCGTGTCGGAGATATGAGTTACTAAATCTAGAAAACGATAAGCAATGTTTTGCTTGGAGTGGTCTTTGCTTGGTCCATGCAGGTTTGCAGGTAGATGATACCAACCTATGAACAGGTGGCTGGTGACCTGACAGTATAAAAGGTCACAACTGCAGTGTTGATCAATTCATTCCCGTGTTAGACATAGAACGATTCACTCTTGTCTTGTTATGTGAAGGGTTTACATTCTTACGAAGGAAGTTATTTCTATGGGGTATGCATCTATGCATGGACGCAGGCTTGGAACTCTCCATTCGTTTTCTACTACTGCGTAGATGCGTAGATACAAGATTCCGTAACGAGTAACAAGTAGCTAGGCCTCTTAGCTCGGCTGTCATTAGGGTTCCCGATATATTTATATTTGTACACTCAGACACAAGGAGAATTCATTTTTAAATTCTTTAGGGTTTATCCTCCTTAGACCTATAATTATTTGAGAATGGAAGAGGTATTCGAGGCATTCGAATAGCTTCAACAAATGATGCTGGCACGATATTGCATATTTCGCGGTACTCTGATCACTTGAAATAGTAGTTCATATAGTTCTTTAGGTACCTAGGTAGTTAACAATTAAGCCCTTTATTTATAAAGTCTCCTAACTTTGCGGCTTGCTGAGTTAGAAGACGTTTATGAATATTTAGGTACGTCTATCACAATAAGTAATTATTATTGTGATAGACGTAGGTTTTAATTGCGTATAATGAGGCATTCTGTTTATTTATACATAGGTATTCCATATATTATTCAAAGTAAATAAGTTTGGAAATTATAAAATAGCAATACCGTAGTGACAGTATCGTCCCTTTCAAATGAATGTACGAAAACTAAACAATGTTACAATATCAATGTTGACACTTATTAATTTGTACACCTTTTTGACGGTCCTTAAAGTATGTGGGCAAAGTGCGAATTGAAATTTGAAAATTGAAGTTTATAATTTTTTACCGGTAATTGGAATGCGAACGTTATTTATTATAAATTGTATGGGATATACTCTTATGTGCTCTTGGCCGTGTGGTGACGGCAGTAAGAATACATTTGTCACCACCCCAACTCCTCCTGCGGGTGTCGTAAGAGTCGACTAAGGGATTGAAGTGTCACTTACCATTATTTGATAAAAGATTGATGACGGGCAGCAGCGTCATTATAGTGGACACATTACTGCGATCGCCAATCCGCTTGCCC
>JALPQI010009037.1:0-35305 GCA_025490895.1 Thaumatotibia leucotreta
ACTGAGCAATAAAATTATCTAGATAACAAGACTTGTAACATACAATGTGCCCATGAGGAAAGAGAAAAAAATTAAACAGCGGATTTCTAACCAAATTTGAAGTCAAAAATATCATATGAAGTTTTCTGGATTCAGTCTATTTCAAGAGAAAATTTGATTTTTTCTTAAAACCGTTTTAGGCCGTTACGCTATGATAAACTCATTTTAGGAAACGATTTTGTCACCTTGTTGTCTTAAATATCTTTAATTACCTAGCAAAAGTAAAAAAAACAAACTATAAAGTGCATTTTTTGCGAGACTTTGATTTTTAAAATCCTTTTTGTGTGTAAGGCATTCAAAACATCAAAAAAAAATATATTTGCAGATTTGACCAAAACTCGTTTAACATTTTTTGCTTCTTTTAGTCTGAGGAATATGCTGTTAGAATTATTAAATTTCCTCGGAAATAATAGGTATTATTATAATAAAATAATAGGTGCCTTGTGTACCTATTATTTTATTCTTGCAACAATTTATTAAAATTCTGTATTTTACAATATCATTGAATTTAGTAAATCAAATAAAATATTTAGGAGTCGATTATCTATCGTTCGAAATAATCATCTGAAACTCTGAAATTATGTTGAAAATTAAAAAAGTTAGTTGACGGGATTTCCTTATGTATTATGTTCTTTCGCTTAACGACAATTTTATGGTATTAATAGACGTGAAATGTTTTATTTTCCTAGCAATCAAAGTATACAACAATGGCATAAATGTAAAAAAAATGCCTCGAATGGCAATGGGGCATATTTTATATTTTATTATTATGCTCTTGTTGTACTATTTTTCTATATCAATACAAAACATATCGATACCTTTAGGCTCAAAGGGCGTAAACGCCATTTTGACCAAAATGAGTTTTGAATGCAGTTTTGTTCAGTTTTTTTTTCTCTATCGATATGTGTAGTTAAAACAACGAAATTCGACAATTTAGGGCATATACGACCCACGTATTTCTAGGAGATTTTTTAAAAGCAAGAGGCGTATTTGATACATTTACACATTTTTTTGTTTATTTAGGTAATAAGTTCAGAAATAAAAAAAATAAAGAGGTCTTATAACAAAGTTGTTATAAAATGTTTATAATACAAAAGTAAACAAGCTCATACGACGTAGAAATTATGCTACTTAATTTAGGTAGTATGACTCTAGTAGGCTAAATTAGGTTTATACGCCCGTATCCTTGCATTGTACGTTTTAAAATGACTCATACGCCGTAACGTAGTAGGCATGCTGCGCCTCTTACGCCCTATGATAACAAAACTTTTTGACTTATACGCCCCAAGAAATGTACAAATTATGGCTTATAGGCTCGCTAAGTTATTTTATTATTTCAAAATTGCTTACGTACTGTGTACCTATACGATAGTAATGATTTATTGTCATTATCCAATAATAAAGTAAGAATGAACGGTTATTGCGTTATTAATACTACAGTATAGAAGCGAATGACCATCATTCTAAATCTATGTATACTTACCTGTATACTGGCGTACCTATGTTGCAAGTGTGAAATGAAAAGTATAGACAGATAATGTGATAAAAATGGGAGACATTGTGTATAATGTGAATAAATTTACGTTCAATTTCAGTCGACATTTTTAACCGACTTCAAAAAAAGGAGGAGGTTCTCAATTCGACTGATTTTTTTTTTTTTTTTTTTTGTTGTATGTATGTTACCTGATATCTCCGAGAATAGTGAACCGATTCTAAAATTTCTTTTTGTGATCGAACGTGTATTACCCCGAGATGGTCCCATTGGCACCAAGTTGGGGTCTGATGATGGGATCCTGGAGAAATCGAGGGATCTCTTCAAATGTTATAGGTACATGTATGGCGCTTTTGGTAATTTTCATTCATTTACAAGAATTTGCATTCAGAAAGTAGGATTTGAGGAAACCAATGATGGAAACAAATCGGGAATCTTGGAGAAACCGGTTGAAGTCGGTTTTTTAAATTTTTAATTTGGTGATTATTAATTTTCAGTACGCACAGTTATATTTTTTGGTTCTGTGCGTTTTAAACATAAATTTAATTTAATGATTAAGTATTTTAAAAGTCTTCTACTCCATTTAGTATGTAATTAATATCTACATAATTATATGTTGGTAATTTAAAAAAAGAAAGAAATGCTATGAGAGAGTAAAAGATCTTAAAGTTGTGTCTATAGGTTTTATAAAAATCAAAAGATAAAGATTTGTGATTATTAGTATTCTAAAAGCATGCTATTATATTTAATTTAGTAGTTAATATGTACGTGTTGGTAATTATAAGGAAAAATAATACTAAATGAGAGTAAATGTACCTTACATTGCATCTAGAGAATATTATTGAAAGAAATATATATATAATAAAGATGTCATTATTAATTGCTGTTTGTAAGAAGCTCATCAAAACTTTCATCTGGAGTATAGCATTATATGGGTGTCAGGCGTGGGCCATGACGAAAAAGGACAGAAAGATACTGGAAACATTTGAAATGTGGAGCTGGAGATGAATGGAGAAGATAAGTTGGACAAAAAATATCACAAATGAAGAAGTGCTTAAAAGAGTGAATGAAAAAAGGAGTTTGCTAAAGATAATAGAAAATTGGAGAGGGAAAATGTTTAGTCACCTTATACGACATGACGCTTTGATAAAAAAACATAATAGAAGGAAGAATTGAAGGAAAGCGAGGAAGAGGGAGACATAGAGGAATTTACATGAAACAAATAGAAGAGAAAGTAGACGTTGTGTCGTATAAGGAAGTCAAGGTGGCTTTAGACAGAGTTAGATGGATACAGTTACATTCATCAGTTACGCCGACAAGAGTTTGACTCTTAAATTTATGATGAATTGTTGTTTGTTTTACTGGTTTCATATCGCATTTTAATCTGGGTTTTGGTAATAGCTTAATTGTCCAGTAACGCCATTAACATTATTTTTATCCCTAGACATAAAAGAAAAATATAATCAGCAACAGCATAGTCAGTGTAGACATTTTTTTTAATAAAAGCAGCAACCTTTTAATTGATTGTAAGTATTTTTTAACCCCACGGTGTATTATACACCCATTCAGAGCATTGCCTATGTTATGAATGAGTTTATAAGACCGATTATAACTATGGTAATTGTGATATACGCCCCATTTAGACCAAAACTCAAACGTTTAGTAACCAATACTCCCTACATTTTTTGCATATTATGTGAAGTTTAAGGGCGTAAACGCCATTATTTCAAAAAGTTAAGGGAGTATAACACACCCTTTTTCTTTATTTATTCATTTATCCTAAATGATTGATATTCAAAATGTTTATCTTAAAAATTCAGGTACGTTGGCCAAAATTTAAGTTATTCTGCCAAAAAACAAAGAAGTTATGATTTTTTTTCTAAAATACTTTTCTTTTTTTGCTTCTCCTGTAAAGTGGCAATTTGGCGTTTACGCCCTTTGAGCCTAAAGGTATCGATATAGGTATTTAGTATGTTACACAAATAGCGACGACGTGCAAAAAGTTACGTGTACTACAATAAATAGGTACTAACTTTAATCCCAAAAAATTCGTTCACGAATTTGGATTGCTCGATCAAGAGCAAATAACAACTGCTCGATTTTGCAATCACACATCGGCCCCACGAAATACTTAGCGTCACTTTAATCTGACATCCCAGTGTGTTGTTGATACTATTTATCCTAAATTTTGAATCTTCTGCAAATGACGCACATTCTACAATCTGGTCAGCAATGGCTTTCAGACGGAATCTAATGTGCATAGTTTGAGAAATAAAATCTATGACAGTGAGGAATCTAATAAGAAATAAGAAATATGAGAAGGAAAAGACTGTCGACGCTACCCATCCTCGCATTAAGCTCCACACACTGAATTGCCCTACTGATGCAATTAACCATGACGGTAATATTATTGCAAGCAGAATTGTCATTTTTTGTTTTACATGCTCGTTGTATTTCGGTTTGAAAACCACATCTATTTCATTATATTTGCAATAGAAGGTGGTCATTTTGCTTCTATATTTGTAAATAAAATACAAATCCACGACATACCCAAAATAACTTAATATACTTTCAAATGCGTCTATAACTATCACAGATGGACTTATCTTCATCATGTCATAATGAAGATATACATTGTACGACAACATAAATCCGAACAGAATTAATAGGGTCATAAATTTAATGCAGGATTCAAGATTATTAATGAAAGGTCTAGGATAACGATGGTGAATACAAAATATTTTCAGAAAAAATTGTACAGGTGATAGGGACATGTAAGCGTCCATTTTAGATTGGCTTCCTCGGGACAGTAATCCAATAAAAATAATTCATTAACACAAAGTAGTCTACAAATTCATTAAAAAAATATATCTAAGTGTATTAGTTGATATTGATTTTATGAAATTACAAAATGTTCAATTAAGGTGCTTACTTAATGTGGTTGGTTCCATAGGTACATTTTATAATATATAAACGTTACTCAACTCTAAGGAGAGCAAAAGAAGAAGAAAATATACTGCGATATCCCTAATTAAAGGTTAAAATCTAAGGGAAAAAGCAAACTTTCCTAGCTGAATTTAAAAGATTTGTGTTGAGACAAAGCTATATGGCCGAAATATGGAGTCATCACTGGACTTTATTTTTTGGCGCAGAGAAGGAATTATTAGAAATATGGAAAGAAGGAAATCCTACTAAGTATACGTGATGAATTTCCTTAGAAATTCGAAATGGAAATATAACCCTCCCGGCGCTCCTAGTTTTGGCGTAGTATGGGAGGCAAGCGTCAAGTCGACAAAGTATCACCTGTAATAGATAGTAGGAGACACTACGCTTATTCTTCTATCTAGCGTTAGGGTGCGGCTCCACTGACGCGGAGAGGAGCGGAGATGTGCAAAATTGGCCAATGAAACCGCATCACAGTGTTTCGAATTTTGAATTTGAAGAATGTAATTGGTCAATTTTGCACATCTTCGCTCCTCTCCGCGTCAGTGGAGCCGCACCTTTATCCCGGCCTTTGCCAGGGTCCGCTTTCCTGCTACATTTCCTCCACTTTGCGCGATCCTGGGCATCTAGACACTACACCAACTAACAGAAAAAGAAGCATGCCTTAATTCTCACCAATCAGTAACCATCCGGACAGCCCCTTGACACCCTTACGACAAATTTACTAATCGGTGAACCAACAATTGGCATACCTACCATTTGAAGACTTGAAGGAAGTGAAGATGATTAGACTAGAACGATGGCAGTTGACAACCAGAATGCTTCAAGATTTTTGGTGAAGATGGCAGTCAGAATATTTTAACAGAATGCAACATGCAATAGTCTACTTGAGAATCCCAAGAAAATAAATAAATATCTTGGGACATCTTACACAAATTAACCTAGTCTCAAGGTAAGCTCATTTACGGCTTGTGATGTGGGTACTAGGCGACGATTTAATTATGTTATAGATATATACATATAGATCCTTAAATACATCGAACAACAAATACACAGCCAAGGAACAAATATTTGTGATAAATAAATACACAAATAATGCCCTCGCCGGGATTCGAACCCCGAAATCTCCAGCTTCGTAGGCAAGGGCACTACCAACTACCGAGGCTACGGAGGCTGACAGGAGATTTAGTTCTCATAAAAGACCAAAGATAAGTCTTTAGTCTTTTATCAGAACTAATTCTGGTCGATGGCCTTTGAGATGTGTCATAATCATAAATAGTACCCTGGAAAGGACCGACTTACCAGAACTTGTGACATTATGTACACTCAACTAATTGGTACCGAAAAAACGTCAAAATTGTACGTATTAAGAAATTTCTCACAATGATTTATGGCGTTACTTTGATATTGTTCATGAATGGCCTAGAGGGTTCCAATAGGTATTTCATGAGGAGGAGTAATTTCAAAATAATGTCCATTATCTTGTCACGTGGAATAATAGTTTGTGTCCGTAACTAACGATTCTGTTATGTTAATTTTTAGTTATATGCAAGTTCGATCACTTATTTTGTAGATTTTAGACGTTATGGATCATTTAAGGCGAAAGTATGCTTAGATTGGCGTCGTTGGAATATTTTTACGTTGATACTAATAATTTAACTAAAACTATCTGTGAACTCAAGGTTTAAGGTTTTAAGTTCAAACTCAATTCAAATTCACAATTCTTTATTCCGTTAACAGAGTCTTGTTTTATAAAGTTACAATTTACAATTTCGCTGTATGTCTCTTTAACGCACGCAAATATTGGCTAGAAAGAGAGGCAAACAGCGCAATTGTAAATTGTAACTTTATAAAACGCGATTCTGGTGGTACAAAAATTACAATTATTGGTGTCTCCCTTTAAGTTATTAGGTAAATAACCTGTGCCGGGAGTAAGTTGGCGATTAAACCTAGATTGTGTTATAAACGTGCGTGATTATGAAATAATAGAAGTTTTAGCTTTATTCACAATTTTTTGTTTTCTACTATCAAAATGAACACATCAAATAAAACTACAGAGTCAGATTGTCATAAAAAATAATGTTTGCTGAATGATATATCATTATTTTGTACTTTGCACGAGAATTAAGGCATAAGTTATGACGACTGAAATTAAAGATAAAAGTAGCGTAGACTCCACGTTGAAGAAACCGGCTGCCGTGAACTTCAGAGGGGTTGAGATGACTAGCTTCCGAAGAATTTTTAGGGAAGATACCATTTCATCGCCTGTAAAAAAGAGAAATATTAGAAAATAAATTCATACAAGAGTAAAATTATTCTAAATACCTAACCCGCCGGGTACAGTCGAAGGCAAAAATAAACTATATGTACTTTAATGCACATTGTACATATTCATATTTAAATAAAAGTTACATGCTTAAATTATCTTTTACGTGACATTATTTTGTCATCGTGGTAGTACGTGTCATAATAGGCAGAGAGAGTCAAAAATGAACTCGTTGGGATGGAGAATAACAACAATAACATTCCCAGGACGGAGCAAAAACAATGCATACATAGGCAAGTGAAACTGGAACGTTCTTTAAGGTATAAGCGGATAGTAACTGGCCTGCTACCGCGAAAGTCGAAATTCGTAAATTTAGAAGATTTTTTTCTGTTACTCAAATGAAGGCGTCGTTTTTCGCGGTAGGGCCGCTGGTGGTAGGAAAAGGACGTGATGTAAAAGGATAACACAACGAAAGTAGAAACGAAGTGATTTAAAAAATACGTAATTATTTTATTTTACTTGTTCTTTTGTTGATTAGGAACTGGTTGATGGCATCTGTGATATTCGTTGCTTCTCGACAGCAGGCCTCGCAATGGTACACCAAGGTGGTGAGCATGCCAGCGCAGGTTATGACTCGCAAGCCAACTGGAGCTAGTAAGAAGTATGACGTCAACATAGTTCCCTGGAAATTACAATTTGTGTACAAATTGGTTGTAAACCTATCAGCACTCCTACCATTTCCGTCGTCACATTTATTGAAGGGCTATGAACTAGCCAAATTGTTAATTGATAGAATCACTAAGGTACAGAAACAAGTCACGTTAAGTACAAGATTACCTCCACTCTACTCCCAAAACCGAAAACTTGATTCATCCAGATCACGAGCTGGTTCGAACTTTATAATAAAAAAAGAATGCTTCCAAACAAAGATACTTTTCTGTTTAAACTTAATACGAGCATCGCGTAACGGAAACTTACATTTTGTATCGAATTTTTGGGACATGATTCTTTATTAAAATTAGATTTGATTCTGATTTGGATGAGCCCAAGCAAGTCCATATTTGGAATAATCATTTTTCAGGATTTTTACACAATTATGCACTTGTGCATACTGCTCACACCACACAGTTAGCCATGATCAGAAATAGCTTCGACGCAATTGACCTCCCTTACAGCCCAGTTCCCTTACTATTTCCCTAAGACTATTTCTTGCTTAGACTTAATGAAAGATCTAAGAGGGCGCAGATTTTCAACTGACAATGAAATGATAGCAGCGATGAACGACTGTTTTGACGACTTTATTATTTTTATTTAATGATTTGATGTCATTATGTGACAAATATTGCAAAACATTTCATTAAAATAATCAAGTAGAAAAATAAATATTTACTGCCCAGTTATGGTTTTTTTTTCATAGTCTGGTAAATTACTTTTCACAACCGATCCGGCCCACATTTATTATGTTTTCACCTGTCTCTCTCTCTCTTATTATTAACAATTTATATCTCGTTTAACCAGAATGTAGGTATTATTTAGAACACTTACCAAAAGACTTACTATAAGGGGTAACTATCCAGAAGACTTACCATGACACCATTTAAAACTTTTGCAATAAAATTAACGAAGGTTATCATTTCAACTAAAGTGTACAGGCAATGCAGCACCACCTGAAATCGTTACACATTTTCGGTAACAAACAAGAAGGATTTTTATGTTATAACACAAATTGTTGCCAGTAAATAAACTTTACGACGACGTTCAAAGGAAATAACGTGAAAATACGGTACATCGAAAAACAACAATTACTTACCCTAATACCAAAAAATCCATTCAAGAATTTCGTTTGCTCGATCAAAAGCAAATAGCAACTACTTAATTTTGCTATCTCACATCGGCACTTACAAATACTCGGTGTTACTTTAATCTTATGGCCTGGTATGTTGCTGATAGTTTTTATCGTACATTTTGAATCTTCTGCGAATGATGCACACTCTACTATCTGGTTGGTAATACCTTTGAGGCGGAGCCTAATGTGCATAGTTTGGGAAATAAAATCTAAAGCGACCAGGAATCTAATTAGGAATAAGAAGTATGAGAAAGAGTAGACCGTCGAAGCTACCCAGCCTCCCATCAAGCTCCACATACTAAATTGTCCTACTGATGCGACCAACCATGATGGTAATATTATCGCAAGCAAAATTGATACTCCTCGTTTGATGTCTTCGTTGCATTTAATTTTGAAAACCACATCTATCTGATCATATTTATTATAGTATGCGTTCATTTTACTTCTGTACTTGTAAATAAATAATAAATCCAGGACATACTCAAAGTAACTTAAAATACTTTCAAATGCATCTATTAGTAGCACAGATGGACTTATCATCATCATGTCACAATGCAAATATACGTTGTATGACAACATGTATCCAAACACAGATAATATGATCGTAATTTGTATACAGGTTCCAATATTATTAATGAAACCCAGTCCGGTGTCACAATGTCGAAGACAAAATAATTTTAGAAAAAAATGTATGGATGATAGGGACTTGTATGCGTCCATTTTAGATCACTTGATTATAAAAATGGACAACAAACAAATATGGACAGACGCCGAATATATAGAACATAAATAATTCATTACCATTAAGTACATTATTTCCGTGTAATAATAGAAATTGAGTTTACATATTTACGAAATATTATTTTACTTATTGTGACTGGTTCCGTTGTTACATTTTATATTTTTATTTTATAGTTCAACTGTACGATGCATGAATGAAAATGGGGAGAATATGATGCGCTAATCCCTAAGTAAACCTGATACCTAAAGGTAAAATATTAAATTAAGTTTATGAGGAGGGATTCCAACAAAAAGTTGCATAATCTTTATTTGTCCCTATCCTACAAGCAGTAAGTTTTTGTTTGTTTGCACGAGGTCGTACGGAAATTTTATGTCTTGTTATGAAGTATTTAACAGTTTTAATTTGTTTATAACCATGGTTACGGTCGCCTGAGTTACGTTGGTTTTATGCAGAATTATGCCATTTAAACTATGCAAACAAACATTTTTCTGGTGTTAACAAGCCCTTTCCTTAATGGGCCGCCTACAGACATGCAGTACAAATATGTTTGCATAATTTAAGTAACATAAATTTGCATAAAACCAGCGTGACTCAGGCGACCGTAACCATGCCAATAACAGACAGAAAAAAGTTGATACACCCATTTACAATTTTGAACCTTAAGACGACGGCTATCAGGGAAAAATATAATATTCATACTTTCAAAATACTTTACATAGCCAATTGCACGTCCATTGGTATTCAAATATGTATTTTAGAAGACAGTTACAAAGTGTCAGCAAATTTGACATATCACATATTAAATATGAATTCCTTAACCTACACGCGAGTTCACTAGCCGGCGGTCAGCTGTGATACACGTTTGAGAAAGGTACTCGCATCTAAAAGTATTGGTTGTGCTATAGAATAATAATATATCAATGTACCACAACAATTTAAACAATTATTTTCAGTTCGAATAAGGGCCTAACACAGAAATTATCAACAATATGCGTATCTGTTGCTTTATTTACGTATTAAAATCTATATGTTATGTAATACATACCAGTCAATTTAGCCGTTTGTTTGTAAACATCGGTTGAAATCGGTAATAGTTTTCCGGCGGAAGATTCGCTCAAACACCTGATATCCACATAATTTCCCAGGCATCTTTACGAATGTTTTTGTTCATATTGTTTATTTACAAACGATTTTCCTTGAGTAAAACACTTGTATACCAGAAATTTTGTAAAAAAATCGGATGTATTCGTTTAAGAGGCAAAAATCAAATGTTTTGACACATTGTTTGACAAGACAATTCGTGTTGTTACACATAATCCTAGTTCCACTATTTAATCTCTACATTTTTTGTTGAAGTATAATCCAGTCAGTGAATTAAACGGATTTTTTATTTTGTGTAGTTTTTTTTTCAAGATATTTATTTTCTGAAATGACGTATATACCTACGTATAAGATGTATACTAATAGCGTGTAATTTTTGATTTAAGTAATTTTAGGGGAAAATTTTCTAGGTTAAATCGAGTTAATTTTGTTCTTACGGTCTTTGAGTTATCCAAAAAAATAATTTATTTGTTCCCTTGGTATAAGTAACGTTCTTGCAAGAGAGTTACTGACTTAAGTAAGTATGTTAGATATTAAGTAGGTAAGTATCTAATTTTTCTTGTACTGGTCACATTAACTCTTTGTGTCACGGGTATTTGTCACCAGTCGTTCAAATATGAACACTAATTTATTCATGTTAAGATTCGTTTATAATTATACTAGGTGGTTATTATAGTCGACCACCAAGACGAAAAGGGCTAGTTTTTTTTTTTAATATGAAATATGCTTACTCATGGCCACAGACTAGCCAAGGGCAGAGACCTGGCCTACGATGGAGTGAGTTTGCCCAGAAGGTGCCTATTCACCCTTGACTTGAAGGTTGACGGGTTATATGATCTTGGAAATATAGACCATAAATTAGTAACTGTTGGTCTTAGAAAATGCACAATCTTATGATCCTTCCCGGATTAACGTCAAAGAATGTTTTTTTTGATAACTCAAAAAAGTGATATACCAGGTTACTCCGATCAACCTATTGAGCAAGCTGTCGATTTTAGCAAAACTAAATAAAATAAAAAACACACTTGCAACTAGGAAAGGTTTTGTGACATTTCAGCGGGAACCTCAATCGTTGCTTTCCTAATTTCTTACTACGATAATTTGTTTTTGGTACGTAATGTAATTTCTCATTCGTACTGTAATAATCAATGTATTTTAGTTTCTGTGTTTTTAAAAATAATAAACCAGACGTCAAGCAACAAATAAATGACAGCAAATATTTGTTGATTCCTTTTTGATGTAGTGAATGTGCGGACTAACGAATTAATTCTCATAATTGAAGGCTTATTTAATTAGGTGTCAAGCATAAGGCTGTGTGTACTTTGTATATTAAAATTTGATTTAATTTAGGGATGAATTTGCGGCTATAAAATCTTTACCAACAGTATCATGCCGTAATTAAAATTAAACAAAAATCATAAAACGGTTTTTTATCAACCATCCACGATTACAAACTAATAATATGAAAAACCGGCCAAGAATATGTCGGGGAAAAAATTTATATTTTATTTTAGTACTTTGTCGATGTGATTAGTATGTATAATTGTATACCCTTACAAAATTCCAAATTTGTAGTACTAACGGCCACTGAGATATGCTGCTGACAGACAGACGGACATAGCAAAACTATAAGGGTTCCTTGTTTACTACGGAACCCTAAAATTATACTTACTGGCAAAATACTTCTTTAAGATAGGAGGTTAAGGAGGTGCTATACATTAAAATATGAACTTGTTCACATGTCGGATAGCAGAGATATGATCACTGTACGAATACTACGAATGCTCCCACGGTACGAATACTACCCACTATTCCCTATTAATTTACTGGTACCCCGAGTAGGGACTAGGGACCAACTCCCCATACCTACTCGTGTGAGACCATAAGGAAAAATAGAGAAGAAAACACAAAGGTTTGTTTTACAATTTTTCGTACATTAATTATGTATTATTGTTTTTTTTTCGACAAAATATCAGTTACCGAGAATCGAAATCTCCGGTATCCAGGAAAATTACTTATAAAAGCTGTTGCTATAAAAAAAACATAATTATAGAAGGCGAAAAGGAAACTAGGCTTTTAAACTTACTTATAGAAGGCAAACGATTTCTTATTTGAAATTAGTATTCTATTCGATTCTAACATCGGGTAAGAGGGGACAAAGACAGCTATTCATTTCACGTTGAAATCAACCTATTCTCTTAAATTGGAAACCCGAGCCGCACAAAGTGACATACATGCCATGGCAGTCTGACAGGATGAACTAGCGCGGGACGGGACTAGTGCAATCGTCTACCAATGAATAGTTGAGCTTAGGACACACAAGGAGAACCATAAAAGAGACTATTGATTTAAGTAATAAGAACAAAATAAGGCTGCAAATAATTCTCTAATTTCCAGCATTCATATATTACGGTTACCTCTTAACATTGGGTGGGATGTGTGTTTATTTGCCACAAAAATAAAATTCATCAAAATCATTTTAATACAGCAGTAGAAAACTCAAAGGGCAAAATCTCTTATAGACAAAGCTATTTCGGAATCGAAAATATCAAAACAACCCGTGGGTACACGTAAACGCCAGCACTGGATGAGCCGCAGCACGCTTGCCCTTGTTGAGGAAAGAAGGACATTAAAAGCTTCCGGAGCAGACATAACGTCACTTAATGCTAAATCAGCGCGCATACAACAGGCTTGTAGGCGTGATAAGAATACCCACCTACAAAATATATGTGCCGAAGTGGAAACGCATGCAAATCGGTACGAAACCAGACCTTCACCATAAGATTCGAGCCATCACCAAGTCGCTCACAAGTAGAATTTGGGCTATAAAGATGCTAGTGGAGAAACATTGACAGAACTGCATGCTATATCTGAAGCCTGGAGGGTATACTGCTAAACTTTATACCACGATTCAGAGGCACATTGTTTCGCAACGACAGCGCCGGAACCTTTTGGAATAGAACCTGAAATTTTGAAAGATGAGGTGAGAGCTGCCATTAAACGCCTTGAAAGTGGCAAGGCAGTGGGGAGGGACCGTATCCCAATAGAAGCCATTAAGGCATCGGGAGAATATGGTGTTCAGATTTTTCACACTCTGTGCAATAACGTCTAGCAAACTTGTGAATGGCCGCAGGATTGGGTGCATACCTACTATCTTCATACCGTTACATAAGAAGGGGTCCACCAAATCTTGCAGTAACTATCGCCTAATTGCACTAATATCCCATGCAATCAAAATCCTTTTGCACATTGTAAATGAGCGGTTGAAATCGTACCTGTCTAGAGAAATATCGCCTGGACAGGCTGGTTTTGTCAAGGGAATGGGCACCCGAGAGCAGTTTCTAAACGTACGCCAGATAATCGAAAAATGTCGGGATTTAACAAGCCTATTTACATCTGCTTTGTAGATTCCTCAAAGGCGTTCGATTCAGTAAAATGGCCGAAACTCTGGAGCACGCTGTTGGATATGGGTACCCCAAAACACCTGGTGACGCTACTTCGTAACCTTTACGAAAGTGGAACAGCCTCAGTAAGAACAGACGAGGTCTTATCCGGTGATTTTCACCCCAGTGCAGGAGTTCGACAGGTATGTATCGTTTCTCCATTACTGTTCAATACCTCATAATTAGGATTGCTCTCGAAAGCTGGGATGACGGTATCACCATCGGAGGCAAGACGATCTCAAACTTGCGGTACGCAGATGATACCACGCTCTTCGCAAGTAGTATTGAGTACATGGAAGAGCTCTTACATAGAATGGAACAGGTCAGTCTAGATTTTGGTCTCAAAATAAATCGCAACAAAACCAAGATCATCATCTTTGATTGTCATCATTGTTGATCGCGCAAACAACAACTCGCCAGAGGTTACGCAATTGCGAATTGTGAGGTAGTATAGTCGTATATCTACCTCGCAGTACTGATAACAAATAACAATGGTTGCGTAGACGAAATCAAGAGACGCATGGCAATGGCCAGGTCAGCTATGGACAAGCTCAAGAAAATATGGAAGAAAAAAATATTTTTTTCGAACTGTCAAACCGATCGCCACTATGAAGTTTAATATTATATTCACAAAAGTGACGTCGCATTTACATACTGCCAAATGACCTATTCGTTCAAGTTCTTTACATTTTATTAAATATAATTTGTGCATAAAAATTACTGCAATGTACATTTTAGTAATAATTTCTTCGTTTATTATGTCATGCATGATGTGACATAATTTATTTTAACTACAGTCATCATCGCTATTGTCGCACCTGTCGTTACTTGTGACAAGAGCTGCTCTGTACGTCCACAGCCTTATGGCATCACAGTTCGTTAGTTTGTCTTTTTGTGTGTTTTCATTGGTTCCACAAAAAGCCCCAACGCAGTTGCCGAGCTCGCAAAAAGTGTATGAGTCAGATTCAATAGAACATAAGTCGTTTATTGAATGTTCAGTGCTGTCTAGATTTTTGACGATTTATAGAAACAGTCAGTCAATATCAAAACTAGACGATTGGATGTTAGTACGGTCAAATCGTACATTAAACTCGCAAAACATGTAGTAAAGCTGCATTTTTGGTATGTTATTTAGACACCATAGGGCAGTATAAAACCACATTTTGCAAGCAAAAAAAAGTTGTGCTAGCTGCGTTATATGTGAAAAACTGTGAAATTTACTGTATATTTTTAGTTTCTGATTTTTATAAAAAAAGCCTTACGTTTTTTGACAATATGTATCAGGTAACGTTTAAAGATGAATGAATTTGTAACAAGATGAGATAACATGCATTACCGTAGGTCTTATAGTTTCAGAGATTCGATACTTCAAATAGTACCCTGTTTTGTAAACTAGATAAAATGTTGAGTTTTGCTAACGTTTTTGGTTTAATATCGCCTTACCTAATTATGCTACGAATAACATGAAATAATTAACTTACAGCGCAATTAATATTCTTTCATTTAAGGGTAAAATCAGGTCAGTAAACTCTGTAATTGAAACTAAAAACGCGAAATTCAAAAAAGCAGGAGGTCCGCTATCTAAGTTTTTCATACAAATGGCAAGTCGTGTTGCAAAGCTGCAATTTTTGTATATTATATAGACTCTATAGGGATGTACGAAAATGCATATTACAAGAAGAAAAAAAAAAGAATTTAGGTATAGGACGTAAAAAACTGAAAAAAAATCGGACTTTTTTTAGTTTTTGACGTTTAACTAAAAAACTATAACTTTTTGATACTAATTGCTATAAAACTATGAAAGAATATTAAATTTGAAAGGATTTGAGCTACCTTGCATTAGCCTAAATTATATAGATTTAGAGATACGAGATTTCAAAATGTGCCCTTCATTAAGATAAGAAAATAAATGCATGTTTTGAAGACTCGTATACCCCCAACTATAAGATTTACAGTAATTGTTATCGGCTCAATTTGTTCCAAATTTAATGTAGTTATTATCTACAATTACTTTTTTTTCTTAGCGCGAACGTTTTGCCAATATTTAGTGAAATAGCTTTAACGTAACCTAAAATTTGTTTATGTTTTGATTAAAGGGCACTTTATGAATTGTCGTATCTCAAAATATATATAACTTACGGTGATGCAACGTAGCTCAAATCCTTTCAAATTTAATGTTCTTTCTTAGTTTAATAGCAATCAGTATCAAAAAGATAATCGATTTTTAGTTAAACGTCAAAAACTAAAAAAAGTGCGATTTTTTCCGTTTTTCACGTCCTATACCCAAATTATTTTTTTGTTTTTCTTATAATATACATTTTCGTATATATCTATAAGGCCTTTATAATATACCAAAATTGCAGCTTTGCAACTCGACTTGCGATTTGTATGAAAAATTTAGATAGCGGGCCTCCTGCCTTTGGAATTTCGGGTTTATACTTTCAACTACAAAGTTCACTGACCTAATTTTACCCTTAAATTAAAGAATATTAAGTGCGCTATAAGGTCATTGTTGCATGTTTTTCGTAGCATAGTTAGGTGAGGCGATATTAAGTCGAAAACGTTAGCAAAACACAAAATTTTATCTAGTTCACAAAAAGGGGTACTTTTTAAAGTCTCGAATCTCTGAGACTATAAGACCTACGGTAATGCATGTTAGCTCAACTTGTTGGAAATTTATTAGTCTTTAAACGTTTATTTACGTATGATATCAAAAAACGTAAGGTTTTTTAAATAAAAATCAGAAACTAAAAAATGGCCGTAAATTTCGCAGTTTTTCACGTACTTCCCAGCTAGCACAACTTTTTTTTGCTTGCAAAATATGGTTTTATACTGTCCTATGGTGTCTAAACAACATACCAAAAATGCAGCGATACTACTTGATTTGCGAGTTTAGGGTAAAATTATGTACGATTTGACCGTACTATGTGTATTTTGACCTGGTTCGTAAATCAAATTTGCAAGTTTTTGATCCACTTCCCAATTTCCGATAGAGCTGGAATTTTGCACATTATATGCATACTATCACGGCGCTGGTCAGGTGATGGAGTCGGAAGGTAGTCACAGACACTGGGGAATGAAATCGCAACCCTATCAAGTTTAGGCGCGCTAGTCTCGTTTTAGCTGAAGTGGTAATAGGCAGACCACAGAGCAGCCTCACAAAAAAAACAGCCTGTATGAATGTACAAGTCCTTCTGTTTCAATGTAGACTTACAGCCGTAGACGAACAGTTTGTGCGCACCATTAATATATAAGATGAATAATTTTAACTTAAGTACATATTAATAATTTCAAATTAGATATTAAGGACATGCGTGGTACCACATACTTTCTAAACGAGTTTGTGGTACGCGGCCCGCGCGCCGCTCGACCCCCAACGAGTTCGCCTCAGTTGCACTGAGCAAGTACATTCGTCGCGCTACTGTAGGGAATAATATTCGTAATACTGTGACCTTTGGTCTGCCCGAAGATCTGAAGTAGGTAGACGTAATATAGTAGATTAATTATCTTGGGTTAAAGAGATGAAATGAAATGAACTTGACTTTTATATGTCTTGCATAATTGCGATTCGAGTGATTCCACGAACGGTTGGAAACCTCTTAAATGGTATTCGGGTTTGTCAAATTTATTTATTGTTAGGTCAAGTCCATATACATGTATATATAGGTGTATATATATTTGATTTCTGTTGCATTGGACTAAGGTAAAGAAACGGGATACATATTTATGAACTCGATAGTACAATTTTGGACGCATACAAGCATACGCTTCTATTGATGGTAAGCTTTGTCGTAGCATAGGATTAGACTGACACATTTATACAGTGTTTGCGAAACTAAGTAAGTTATATTGATTTAAATTTTCACGATTATCACTCATATTTTAAAGACAGACGGGTCTTTCTCCCCTCGTCGGCATGCCCTCTCAACCCTCAACTTTGGCACGACTAGAAAGCTATTCTGTGAGGTTGTCTATCATGCCCAAAAAGCGGCGGTCGCCTCTCTGGCCACGTCAGTCTTAACCATATCACTCGTTGGGCTTTTGTAAGCGCTAACGATCCGGCCTGGCGCGTGACGATAACAAAAAACCGAACGCTAACTCTTGTACCGTGGAGATTGGCACGGCCCCTTATTTGGGACGCTAGGTATGCACCTATCCATGCGGATACCCTTATTCCATCTCATGTTTCTTCAACGTCAGTGAAGGTTGGCAGGGCGGCTGTAGTGGCCGAAACACCAAAATGCGGCAAATATCTTGCTCTCGCAAATGGGCATATATTTGTGCCGTTTGCTGCAGAGCCCTTAGGACTGTGGTGTCCAAGAACTCAATAACTGCTTTGTCAGGTAGCTAATAAACTATGCGAGGTCTCTGAAGACCAAAGAACTGGCTCCTAGCATATACATACATAGCGGGAAAACGCAGACGGTATCGAGGGAACCCTTACATAGGGTTCGGACCTGGTCCCTATACAACAAAATTTTACAAGCGTACAATTCTACAAAATTGTATAAAGTTCCTTACAAAAAGTTGACAATTTTGTAGAATTGTACGATTGTAAAGTTTTGTGGTATAGGCCACAGGAACATTAGGTTATTTATAAATATTATTTTTAGTTTTTAAACCGTTTCTAAGTCTACTTAAATGAACACCGCGTACCGCTGTGATAGGTAAGTGAAATGTTGTTACCTTAGTAAAAAAAAAAGTAAATGGGTAATTTTCCGTTAGGTATTTAGTAATAACAAGCAATGTATAAGTAGTTTTAATAAAATCCAATCGCAGATTTTACGCGTTAAAACAGGATTGGATTGGCCCTATTAACCCGACCCTCTTTAATTGGAAAATAATTGTGCTCCTTTCTCGCCGACACCGTAAAAGTGCCAATAATTGTACTCACATTCCGACTCAAAGAACCTAGAGGCTGAAGCAATCAGACGAAAGCATCGTAACCTAACCGCTAATTGCACTTTTCTAGTTTTTAAGTGTACTTAGAATCAGCAGACTCAAGTGGCGATCGGATAGCAGAAAAAAGAAAGTTCCGATAGAGGGTGAACGGGGGTGAATTCGCCCGCCTGCGCGGCGCCAGACTCCCCTCCCGCCGCACCGTGCCCGACTTCAGTCAAAACCTACCTTCGGGGGTAGAGCACGCTGCGAACGTTTCATCAGTTTTTAGCAAAAATGCGCTCATATCACGCTCATGTATGTGTATAGTGAACTGTGCTGCAGTGCTGTGTTTTGTGTGTGCGTTGGGATGTTTTACACGTAAGTATGCCGTCTGAAGGCGGGTTTGTGTGAAACTTTTAGTTTTATGTTTATGTTGTCATAAGTTGAAAGCGTGTAGTTAGGTTAATCAGCGAGAGTGACTTGTGCATCTTTTAGTATGTGCACTGTATATGTACTTTCTATATACAGTATCTACATCTTTAAATGCAGATATGTTCGCCGTCATGAGAGAAATCGTCACAAATTCTGAATGATAGGTACAAATATAAAGAATATCAGGTAGTACTGTCAGGTAGGTACTTACTGAGCAACAGACATTTAGTAAATATAGTCTATTATTTATTTTACAGGAATAAAGTTCAATAATTTCAGCGTGAATAATATGTGTTAATTGCCATTTTTTGTAAGTACCTTATGTTGAGCAGCAAATAGCGCGAATGTCGTGCTGTACATTTCGTCCATAAAAAGATGCTAATGCGATTTCTCCATTCAGCAAGGATTCGGTTTTCTAAGCAAAACACTTAATATGTTAACTTGCATAAAAAAAGCCAACGAATACATATTCATTTTAATAACTTGAAGACATTAAAACCGTGTAATCTAAAAAGTTGTTTCAAATAATTGCTATAAAGTCAAATGATCAAACTCTGAAATATATCCAAATAAACTAACAATAAATAAACACAAATATACACAAATCTGAATGCATGGTTTCAAACTATATCTTTCTTATCTAATTAACAATAGATACTGTTTTCATTCCTGTGTAAATTAACAATGATCTATCGCTGCTAGCACAGTGGTCGTTATACTCAGATGGGATAGCCTTACGTAGGTACTCGTACTACGATATGAATAGAAATTTATTATCTGATGTCTTGATTTGGCAGGAATTTTACTACACACAGTTCTGTGAAAGATGCCGTCGAACTGAAATGCATTAATATCATCAACAGCCACAATCTTATCGGCAATTTAAATAAAGTGAAGTAGCTATGTTACTCCGTTGTAAAGTCGGTAGAGAGCAAAGAACGTGTATTTGTAGAACGTTATGTGTCTTGCGTGGGTTGCGAAAACATCTAAACTCAGATGTCGGTACATTGTTTCGTTCTCAATATTCAAATAAAGATGAACAAAACTTTATTTTGTTTATATTTACGTCATACTCGTACATCAAACTCACATTTTAACGGCATACGGGTCTTAATCGCATAAACTCACATCTAATAATATTATCTTGACCTTTGAAACGTATAACGTTTTATCATAATAATTGTAATACCATTATAACTTGCAAGTCATTAATTAAAAACTTATATTGACAAATCATTTCCATAATGTAAATAATTTACTTCCTATTAGGGATTTCCTTTGTATTCACTGGTCATTTTAAAAACAACATGAACATAGGAACATGAAAGGTCATTACTAACTGGACGTTGTCCGTTCACACATCAAGTTTTAATTACTCCAACCCTTTCATAATCCTGAAAAGTCGAATCCGCATTAAACAGAATACATTATCCCGAAACAAGGGTACTTTAACGAAAGTGGTGCCCCTGGGAATCGAATCCGTTTTTCGGACACGAATAGCCCAAATCGAATTTAAGGGAAGCAACATGAGTCCGCTGGTTTTATAGGTGGAAATCGAAGAAAAAAACTCGGATTTGTTCTGTTTTTCTGTTGTGGAAGTTGTAGATTTAATACGGCCATGTATTATAAATATTATCGGTTGTGGTGTGAAAAATTTGTACATACAGGGTGTATGTACAAATTTTAATTTACCTTAATATTGAGGTAACATTTTTGGCGCTCCATTGATATCGATCGTGTTAGACGTAAAGTATTAATCGTAACACCTTGATAATCGACATAATAACACACCCAAGCATAAGGTGACGGTAGCAAGAATACATTTGTAACCACCCCAACTCTTTCCGTGGGAGTCTTAAATTCGGCTAAGGGATTAAAGTGTCACTCACTATTTATGTACCGAAGCTTGATGATGGGCAGCAGCATCATCATAGCGGACACACTACTGCGATCGTCAAGCCACTTGCCCGGCGTGGCGATTATGGACAATTACCTCCGAATGCGTCCATGCGCATAGGCTTAGGAGACGCCGTTGTCTAGCAGTAGACTAATATAGGCTGATGATGTGTCACACCCAGCTGTCAACTTTATTGCTATAACATTATAATTGCAAATGTCGATTATTGGCGATCTGTCGGGCATTGGCGCCTCTATGATACTGTAATTTAAATT
Source organism: Thaumatotibia leucotreta (assembly GCA_025490895.1). Classification (NCBI taxonomy): domain Eukaryota; kingdom Metazoa; phylum Arthropoda; class Insecta; order Lepidoptera; family Tortricidae; genus Thaumatotibia; species Thaumatotibia leucotreta. Next base: position 21,358 of record JALPQI010009037.1, read on the forward strand.
TCATTTCTATGTTTTTCAGAGTAATATTCTATTTATACAACATATTTATTATTGTACTTATATTCATTAGGGTGGTCCACGACGGTATGAAGAAATTTTTTTTTCTAAAAATCTTACCTTCACATGGCCTCACTTGTTCTATTATATAAAAGTAGTCTTTATACCTTTGAGGTAATTTGCTGATTATTTACTGGTCGCTCAAAACGGTTAACCTTTCGCTGATCTCATACAAATCAAAAATTTACACTTCACTAAAATTCAAAAATTGAAGCAGCATATGCTTAAATGAGTGAGCCTTATTGAAAATCTATAGCTAAACCTATGGAAACTCACAACAGTTAAAAAAAAATAGGGGAGATTTTCACTTCATACATTTATCTACTGCCAAATTACGAATTTTGAGCGGCTCGATTCTGAAAATTGGTATACATTACTTTTTAGGGGACATGTACAATAATAAGCCCTGTGGAGCGGGAATATTAAAAAAAATGTTTTGGTCCTCTGTAATACGAGTATTCATATTTTTGCTTGATTGTGCTAGTTGATGGATTTTATACATTAACTGTGCGCTCTCATATTTTCTCAAAACTCTCGTAGGCCTACAGATTTTGAAATATATACTCGTTATGTTCGAGCACAGGTATTATATAAGTGTCCACTCACATGTTTTGATTTTTGCGATAAACTCTATTGCTATGTAAAATAAGATTGATGACATGTAGCTACAGCTACATGAAGTATTTAAGTGGGTATGGAACCACCTTGTTTGTGGACGTCGTCAACGATAGCGTTTCCAGAGTTCTCGAGCGCACCACTGGACTATTATGGTAATTAAAGGCACTCGTTTTCCCTTACCCGATCAACAAGTATAATTGTTCATAGTATAGGTATATCGATGTCAAACAATTCTTTATTCAAGCACTTTAGAGAAGTCACATCTACTTAAAATTTTAATGTAATATTGTAGATCTGTTTTCGCTTGAGACATGGCTATAGTCGACGAGTCCACAGGCTGCACTATCCACGTGTTTCAGCTGTTTGCTAGTTTACCACCACCGTCATGGCATGAGTATATATTTTGAACAAAGACTTTTGCCGATGACTCGCCGTTTTTATCTTCTGTTTTTGCCCTTTCAAGTGGGATCGTGCGAGTGATCCGATCTTAAGGAGGAATATTTTCCGTTTCAAATACAGAAGCCTAAATGGCTCCATATTTTTCTACTTGCACAAAAATACTCGGAACTGTTATGTTATTTGGTAAAAGCTTTTTGCGAATAACAATTAGGTAAGTGCCGAATTCTATGTGGCGTCACGAGAATGGTTTCTAGGGATTTACTGGGTGAGCTGCTGCCGTAAAAGCTCTCGTTTTTTAACTGCAGAATACACGGTTCTAATGTATTAATATGCAGATTATAGCGTCGTGACTACGAAAACTGCCACTGTACCCATACTGGCTTTATGTTTTTATTGTTAAATTGAAACCTACTCGTACACTTCAAGACACATGACTAATCAAGTCTTTATTAAGCTAGTTAAAAAGCACACACACAATTATAACTACAACTATTTCAAAAGTCACAGACTTTGTTCCGCGTGAGAATGAGAAAGGCTGTGCCGTGCAAAGGGCGCACGAGTACAATTGTGACTTTGATTTGAACACAACTCAAAAAATATTTGATTAAACGATTACAGTGTTCCACAAAATAATATGTAGACGGCAGCACCACATCTCTCACGCTATATTAGAATATGGTCAAAGGCGCCCAGCTTTATAACAGATTGCATATACTCGTACCTGAGAAATTTGAGCGATGGTCGCTAGGATGGAGTGGCCGAGTGTTTTAGACATCAGCTGCGAAAGCTAAAGACATGGGTACAAACCCCACCACCGGCCTTGGTAACCTCGGTATTCTATCTTAAGTATAATATGTCATCTCATATTTTAACACATTGAGCGCGGGGAACTCCCGAGGGGAGTTTTCTGTGGGAGGTCCATTTTCGCTACAAGGCGGAAAAATCACGGGATCGGCTACGAGCGCAGCGCACTCGTCCGCAATGAAAGTGTTAAATAATATGTGTGTTTATATAAGGTGCCTTTGTTAAGACAATATGAAAGAAACATTTAGGTACCTAAGACGCAGGCCTAGCTATAATACCATTCTGCAATCGTATACAATAAGCGATAAGTCACGTGACTATAATATTGTATGGAAATGGTCACGTGACTTTTCGTCACATTTGTTACTTATATCGTTTACGATATTTGGCTAGGCCTTCTGGTGTATGTTTGAAACTATACACGTTTCGTTTCTGTATCAGGAATCTAAAGTTACACACGTTAACCTGTTTTACATGACTATCATTTAAAAAGTTCTACTGTAAAGATGATGATCTGCTCATATTCGTAAGCAAATGAATATTGATATGAACCGGCAGAAATAAATAAAATAATTACTTGTATTAATGAGTCTTTCAGTTCATGATACAGAGGTACTTATTATAATTATATTATTAATCCGATCCATATTATGGAATGATACTGAAAGTGAGCTCTCAGCTGAAGCAATCATGAGCTGATTAATGAAATTAACTTATGTAATGGCAATAAGGAAAAAAGGCACAAAACTATTAATTGTGCTTCATTATGGATTCATTAATAATTTGCAATGACGGAGAAGATCAGAAGCGATGGAGCTAATTCGATACCTTATACTAGATAAAATTGTATTGGTTGTTCTGAGTTTAAGGGCTTGTTCCGTATAGTTTTTTTTTTCGATGGGGCTGGTCTTTCAAATTAGCCGACGCTCCATTGATAATATTTTTCGAGAGAAAAAAACTTTCTACGGCCGTTTTTTTAATCGGAGCACGATACCTGAATATGTCCTTAAACGGAGACCAACCATTTGAATTTCACTAATGACGAATGTATAATGATATTTAATTTCGTATTGCAAAAGAGAAACCTTTGTACAATAATGACTTATAATTTTGTACTACTTTGGTGAAACTTAATTCGTTTTAACAGCTATAGTAGAGCAAAGTCTAAAACAAAGGCAAACGCTTGCCCTTAGAGTGTGGTCTACGGAAAATAAGAAATTGGAGCGATATCTACATCGGGTGGCCGACTAGTTTTCTTTCGTCCAGCTAATATTTTTAATTTAATACATAGTAAGGTCAGTGCGGCTAAGTCCGGCATATTTTATTTTTTGATGTCATATGCGTCTTATACAGTTCAATTAGGGTCGGAAATCAGTTGGTAGACGGACTTTCGAGATTGACGGTCTTACCCGCATTTACCTTAGTACATAGCAAGCTGCTAAGTATTATTTGTCCTTTTCGCTTTTATAGACGTATTAATGAGACCGAAAGGGACAAACAATAAATAGCGGCTTGCTAAGGTAGGATACGTTTATGAATAAGGGGGTTAACCTTTAGTAAGAGACTATAACAGTTAGAAAAATGCTTTTAATTTGTTCATGAGCTTCAAAGTTAGAATTCATTCATTTTATGCTGGGATTATTTATTCGAAAGAAGAAAAATAAAATACATATTACATGAGCAGAATTTAAACTGTAGTATTTATATTAGTTCAGTTTTATGCTGCAATAACAGACGTTGATTGCTGATAAAAACTTCCAACAGGTTCGATTGAAAAAATGTGTACCTACATAATTAAAGGCCTTTAATGAAAACAAAATTTAACGTCATAATTTTTGTTTCTAAATTTTTTTTGTGCTTAATTTTGTGTAAGGGCTTTTGGCAGTGAAAATAGGCGACAACCGACAATCTATGAGCGATCAATAACCATAGTTTGCAGATTGCAAATTTGCAGGCTTTTTCTACTGTCAAATTAGGTACTGCTACACATAGTTTTTATGACTTACTTTCGTAACACAATGGAGGCGAAAGTGATTTTTATTTTTAATTAGGCCGCAGCTAAGTAAATTTTTTTTGCAACCAACCCAATAGATACATTGAATTTACCATGGAAAATCAATTATTCATATTTTTCAGTGTCTAATAATATTTATGGAGAAATGATACGGATAACCGATACCTACGAGTACCTTATTTCGGACTAATTTTCATACATTCTTAGCTAATATTATTTGATGATTTCGGGAACGGTTAATTACAAATCCAGGTAAGTACGTATCCCCATTGTTTATTAATTAATGTAGTTAAATAGGTAACGGTATTCCTTTCCCTAAATGGTTTGGATCGCAAAGATGTTTTTTCGCTACTTTATGACTAAACCGCGTACCTGTAGATGTGCGAGAAATAGTATTGAATCAATTTTACTAGAAAACCATAAAAACAGAAAATATGTGTGAGTAAGAAATCCATTATAATATTAAAACACATTTAATTGAAATAAAAGTTACAATAAAATACTATATCGAAATTGATTTAGATTGATCGGTTTAGGGAAAAGCTACCTCATCGTTCAAGATATTATGAATAAAATATTATATATATTACATATATGTAAAAAAATATCGACTAAATGCAATACGCGGGTAAGTTACCCGTAAGTCAACTTTGCTTTGTGATTACAAAATTCACGAAGAAAGCCAGTTTAGCGAAGGTTGGTTAAGAATTCATTGCTTTACTTTCTCGTTACGGACTTCTAAGTATAAGATCAAATTTTAAACTTCGTCTGCATATTAGCAGCGAGTTTCAAACGTTGTTAGAATACAAAATGGATTTTTGGTAATGAATCCTCTTAATGGTACAGATGCCATTGTGAAATTTTAAACCGCTTTGAAATAATGGTTGTTTCATAGTAGGATGAAATCAAAATACAAAAAATAATATTCATCTTAGATCTTTCAGCTTATTTTATACCGCTATTATTTATTCAAATAAATGTTTGTGTTAGATAAATAGATATGCCTACTCCCGTAAGGCATGTTTTCAGTTCTTCAGTTGTTCTCATAATTATCTAAGTCACAAGTTGTATATCTCGGCTGAAATCATGTTAATAGAAACAAATTAAAATATATTTTACCTTTAAAAGTTGTCGCAAAAATAGTGGTGGTCCATGTAAGGGCCCATTCCGTACCGTAAATATTCTCGTTAGAAAAAGTACAAGAATTACTTTTTACCACGAAATGTAAGTTTAGATATACATAAATCTATCAAACAACACGGCTCAAATGGTGTAACACAAACAAAACGATGAATAACGTGTAAACGATGTGTAGCACAGTAAAAGGACGATTAGGTAGTCACACGAAACGTTGACAGCAATCGTTCTGATTAATATAATAATAATAAAAGTCAAGTTCTCTATACTTTAAGTAGGTGTGTACCTACATTTCAACATTTGTCTTAGCTATATTCTTATAGCTAAGAAATTATGATATTCTTTCCAAAAAAGCATCTTAATATTTTACCGAAAATATAAATTCAAAACCACGGATCTGTATTCGAAAAATAACGCCTTACGTAAATAAAAAATGGAATAGCCTCTATGGCACGATTAAGTAGTATATTCTTCAAGTAATTTCGTAACCATTTGCTGACGCAGAGGAGGTAAAATTAGATACCAAATATCTATCTCAAGTTTGCTTTGGCTCGAGTTTCCTGGAAAATAATTAAACATCAAAATGGATGCCTAGCGCTGTTCAGTTAAGTATTTCAAATATCTTCCGACCTTCCTACATTACCAGTACCTAATTTATCTTTGAGAAGAGTAAATATAGTAATTCCCCATGTCGCTGAGGCTCCTGAGTATTAGTCTCCCTTGTAAATAGGTTTCGTCTCCTCTCATAATTCATTATTGTAATTTGACGCATTAATTCTTGACAAATAGTCCAAGCGTGGGTGAGCTTGGAAATATTGAACAATCGCGTTTATTCAAACGGATTAAATTACGAAGTGTCTGTGCTGCAAGCCCCAGGTCATTCAACTGAAACACTACCTATGTCTAGACTTTGCACAGGAAGGAAACAACAGTCATCCGTACCTATCTGCCTACGAAGCTGGAAGTCGTGGGTCCTTATTCTACGAAAGGTTTTTATATTTGTTTCTTTATCACGTCCACATATGTCGCAATTTAGCACCGCCATCAAAAGTCTTATGAAGCATACTTTGAGAACATGGGAGATTTATATTGAGATTTATTTATCTTCATACAAACAAAATATGTTTGTTCTACATGTAAATAAATAAAAAATAATCAGATACATCGAAGTGTCAAGATTCGAAAGAAGACGTTGAAAAAAAATTCAAGCTACAAACAGTATTTGAATAGTTACGTTGATATTTATGACGCTATACAGGCACAAAATGGTTCTCACTACTCACTCAGTGAAAGTATAATTTACAGCGTAACCAGTATTTATATGGATCACATAAAACTTTCAAAGCATCGAGCTACGTAAAACAATACCTACATAGTCTTAATTCGATGGCTAAGACGTTATTGGAGAATATAACCTAGATTCAACCGAGTGCACGTTGGCTTGGGGCCAATAGAAACGGTGGAATCGAAGACTAATGCTGGTTTTTCTAGTAACAAAGCAAATAAATGTACAGGCGAAATTGATGGACAAGATAAAAAGAAAGCAGACTACAAACAAATAAACTATTGTAAGCCTCACTTGCATCCAAGATTAACAAACTAGCACGGGGTTAACCGCTTAAGTTAATAGATTTTTGACACTGCTAAGCCTAACCCAGGATTGTGCTAGTAAGTAATTGCTACAAAATGTTCAATAATTGTGTTAGCGTTTAAACGGACTTTTAGCAACTTAATTTTATTTTGTATTTGAGTGCGCTTTTACTATTCTATCACGAAAGTTATCTAACAAATAATCTAAGTAAAATAACAGCAAGCTAAAAATTTGAAAATACCTTATAATAATTCACATCTATCACGAAGAATAAAGCAATATGTTTTACAGTTGAAACTATTGATTATTTGATAATAGTTTACAGGTTCCATGGGACTCGTGCTTTACTAAATCCATTTCTGACTCACGTAAATTGGAATGAAATTCATTTCCCGTACTGCCAAAACTTTAAATTGCCAGTCGCCAAGTTAACATTTCAATCAAAACTATTGTAATGAAATATTGTAGTTGACCTAAATCGAAAATCGGTATCGATGTGATATCGTTCGTATATAAATATGTTTATGTTATGGCTAGGAGGATCTACGTAATGGATACGCCATCTTTTAGTTTCCCTTCTGCCTTCTACAATGTTCCAACCGTTTTATAAAAACTTTATTTAAATGCATCATGTATACTAAATATGCTTTGATATAGTTGAACCAATATTACCTACATAATAAATTGTAGGTAGGTACCTACTATCTCATTAAATTTGCATGCATCGAGCGGCAGTGCGCTCTTTCTGAAGCTTTACGGTTGCATCTGTTACTATTTACAGGTAATTTAATAAACAGTTGTTTACATTATAGTGTCTCAAATGATGGAAAATCTGTTGACTATATTGATATGGTTAAAAGTTATGATTAATTTAGAACTATGTGCTACATAACATCCGTTAGTCAAAACGCTTATCTGTAAGTTTGGGGTTTATTTGAATTATATTTATTAGATAACTTTATTAATCTAGAACTAACTCAAATTAAACAACGGGACGTTTGTCAGTGAAAATACACCTCTATACTCGTACATTTTAAAATCAGTTACAAAGAACGCGTACCTACATTGGCGGGTGGCGGGCCCTGACTGGCCTCCTCGGGGAACCCACGCAGGTTTGTAGTAAACACGTCAAAGTCACAGAGTGAGCCAACCCTGGCAGTTTCGATGTTCGATAGTAGCGATGAAAATGGCGAAAGATTCGAATCCTTCCTATAAATTCCATGTAAATTTCTAAAAAAAACTATTCTGACGTATGTCTGCCTTTAACGCAAATAGTTACCTTTAACTTTATTTCATGTTCACGTCACATACAGGGTGTTTGTTATGTCGTTAGCCAAATTTGGATATGTCATTCGCGATCACCAGTACACAACATTTTTGAAAAAAAAAGTGTCAATTTTTTTTTGTTTTTTTCCCCGTATTTTATCCGGCAAAAACATAATTTGTGGTCACTGGGCAAGTTTGTTTCAATCCGTGCGATTCGATGGCAGACAAAAGGGTAGCAGGTTTGAGTAGTCAAGTCTTAGCCAATCACGAGTTCATCACAAGCACCGATCAGCCGACGTCACTCACCCCACCATCGGCACTAAACAATGAATAAAATGTCCTAACTACATGCACACACGATTGTTATTTGATTAAAACTGCCCAAGCGCATACCTACCTGTACTGTACCTGCTCGTCGTCATCAACAATTCAATTTGCTTAGAGAGTGCATTAGAATCGATATCTGAGGTAAACCACTACGCGTTTGTATGACGGAACATTTAAGTTACTCCGTTCTTGAGGTCAAATTATGCTGGCTCGGCTGATCGCAAGATGCCATGTGCCATTTGTACAGCACTCTGTAAACAAAGAAGGAGTGCGCTTGCGTGAACGCGCTCGAGTCAAACTACCCTCAGATCGGCGCGCAACTCAAAATACCCTCATTATTAGTACTGTATGCGATAGACTGATAATGCTGTCTCGTGGTATTTACCTACAAGTTAAGCTCCACCTCCATTCCCCACCACGCGTAGGAAACTTGTTACGTACGTTAACGCATTGAATTAGTTACCTTATGCGGGTTAATTAAAGTTGCAAACTCAAACACGCTTTCCAATCTGATTTATCAGTTATGAGATTGTGGGGCAGTACGCAAAGTAAGCAAGTGATCATAGTGACCAAACTTTCTTTAGATAATGGGATTTAAAAAAAAATCTATAACAAAAAGGATAATGAAAAATGGATTATTTTTGTTTTACCAAATATTTTTTTACACCTTTACCCAACACATATTGCAATATGGCTAATGATATAAAAAACACCCTGTATTAGACCATACATGAAATATTCCAATTTGTTAGTATTTCGTCATAATTGATAATTTCAACCTCTTTAGCTAACTGATAATATAATATCATAATGCGAAAGATTTAATTCGTTCCGTAACGAACGATATTGAATTTTATTGAAAAATACAGGGCCTTTGAAACATACATGTATCTTTTCTGTAATTTTCATCGCTATTAGATAGGTATAAAAAAAATCAGTATAATAAAATTGTTCATTGGGTTCTGAAGGTAAAAGAAAACAATACCAACAATCACTGCCAAAGTAAGTTGTTGTTAATTAATACTGTGACAGCGGCCGGGTATTTGTTATAAGTTATAAGTATTGAATAAGAATAAGAAATGTTTATTAGCACAAAACAGAATTTGCTTGGTGACATTAACAATTGATATGTGAACAGTAAATTTCGCTAAAAGGTATTCACTCAGCATGATGTCCCGCAGTGGAACTCACTACGTGACGCTGATTTTCAGTGAATCCCATATGACCTAGAAGACACTATCATCTTGTGTCACATCATCAAACAAGTCGATTACAAACAATATTTTTACAAAATGTTTAAATTTATGCAATGCACTGTTTTGTATCATTATATTTTGATAAAATAAAACAAAAAAATGCAAACTATACCAAATACCTCGAAGTTACTTTAAAAGATGCGACCTCTCGGTCGGGTATTGTTGGATCAGACGTGCATATTTCGTGCTTAGAAACCGAAAAAAAATTCAACATATCTTTTTTGTCTGCCTCTTTTCGTAGCCCTGCCTACGAAGCTGGAGGTTTCAGTTTAAAAAGTTTGTACACAATTATGAGCGCTCTATGCGTGAGTTGCCGTTTTCTTATTTTGTTTTAAAGGATATCTAATTAAATTATTCATTGCTTATTTACAATTATGACTCCATAGTTTGTGGGCTTTCTTAATTATTAGGAAAATTAAGCAGTCATTTGTCGAAGTCAAAGTTTTTGAGAAAACTGCTCTACATATTTAGTACCCACATCGCAAGCTTTAATTGAGCTTACTAGTCCCATGATTAAATCGATTTGTATAAGATTTTCCAAGATATAATAATATAATATAATATAATAATATCAATATATATAATTTATATCAATATGTAATATCTTGCCACACTAGGTATATGTATAAAATAACAAGTCAGTGTAACTACAAATATTCTAAGACACGTACTGAGATTGTATCTATTTCGTGATAATTCTGAGCCGGTGAGATTAAGATTAAATCATTAAGATATTCAAAAACGTAGGTATGTTTCTATTTAACTCCGTATCTTCAATGTCAGTTTTAACGAAATATGTAGGCACCTACACAGTGTATAAAGTAGGACAGGGCACATAAAAGTGGATATTAAATCAAAAGACGCTCCAACAACTCCAATTCTGGCAGTCAGCTGTACTAAAATCCCATTTTATTTAATACACATTCGGAACGGCAGGGTTTGCGTAATAAAAATATAGACAAGCCATAAAGTAGTTAAATGGAGTGATGAATACGTAACTCTGAGTCGCTGCCGGAATACGGAAACACCAATTTTATGACTGCTTAATAGCTGGAAAGTTATGGCACCTACCGAAACTAAACGTAATTGAAATACATGTATTTCCCCTAAATATTAAATATCATAAACATTGAAACTGAAAGTCAAGTGACACGGTGTACACAGCAATTTATCTGTTTCTAAATGAATACCTAACTGATAACTATTAAGCTACAAAAAATCCCTCCAAAGGTAAGCTTCCAGCGTAAAATTAAATACGTTGCTGTTGAAAACTGGATGATATTTCCACAGTGTCGCGAAACGCAGCTGTGACGTCATTCGTTTAAAATAAATCTAATTACCACTTTTGACTTTATAAATGCCTGCCTGCCGACGAAACTTCACCGGAAAAAACCGTCAATCCAATTCACTGTTTTGCGTGTAACGGAATCATTCACACAAGCGAAACGGCGCGGAAAAAAAACCGGTAATTCTGTCGACTTGATTGCCAATAAATTTTGCAAGCGGGTCTTCATTTTTATCAGTCCAGTTACCCGTGAATGAAAAAGGGGTTTCTACAAAGGGTTAAATTTAATGTAAAACACGCATTTAGTATTGACTGGACTTAGTATGTTTTGTTTTTAATAGCTTTGTTAAGAGCAGTGTAAATAAACACCTACGTGCGAAATTACAGAATTTAACGAATTTTGTACGTATTTATAGAATAGCCTTCTTGTGGACATGATTTGATGAAGCATTCAGTTTATGCACCCTTCTCTATTACATTATTTTGATAACTGCGCAGACAAAATGGTAAATGGTCATGCACCATCGTCGTAATCATGACATTCATGACCTAAAATTCGTTTATTACAACATGAATTTAAATAATTTTCAATCTAAAGGTTTTTCAAGTTTCATTCTTCAAAATGGAAACAAGTTACTATTTTTCGTGTTTGGTTTTTTAATATATTGACTAACAAAGACAATCATAAATATAAAAAATCTCTTCTTTCACCGTTTAACTATAAATTTAAATTTTAAACCATTATGTAACAAGAACACTCGCCTAAATTGACAAAGCAAGGAGTTTTAAAATAGCTACATGGCAACCTCAAATTGCTCTTGGTCGTGCTTGCATTTAATTTTATGCAAACTCTTGTATTAGCCTAGAGGTTTATGTAAATGAGGGCCTTCGTTTTACACGATTCGTGTTATTTAAAATTTCTTGGTCGTGAAAATTAAAATGGTAATTTGTTGGAAATTTACTTATCACCTAACTATAAATCATTGAATTCAAGCTGAACTAGTAATAAAGTATACCTACCTAATATATTATTTACTGACAAGATAAGTTGTCATTACTGTAAAAAGAGAGACGCTTTGATGAAATCAAAAATCGTTGAAAGAATTTATCGATAGGCATCATACTTAATTTTTTGAGTTTAGTACTTGCATCGGTGCGCGGTGATAATGCCCGTTAATGGATTGCAGCAGGTAAGCAACACGGCATATTCTCCATTAGGGCCTCAACATGTTGGATCCATTATCCCCAAAGCTTATCAAAAGATCGGGATTTTTAGACCCGTAAAAGAAAAAAATAGTTAATATTCTAAAGTTTTGAAGTTTGTATTTGTACCGGCAATTGAATAAAATGATGTCAATAATATCTAGGTAATACCTCGATGGATCGGGATCGCATGCTACAATCAGTCCATCTAGTTTCGATAGACTATTATTAGATAGATTATAATCTATCTAATAATAGCGATTATAATCTATCTAACGTTTTGTTCTGATAATGTCTTAAGTCCCACCTCAGAACCAGATATTATAGAATCAAATAGGATTATGTCCTATATTTTATGAGCAAGTTCTCAAATTTTCAAATTAATAGAAATAAATAAATATCCGTATGCAAAATCGCTTCGAAAGCCCTAATCTGACTATCAATCAGTGCGTCAAAAATACAAACAACTATATAGAAATTATATAGGATACCATCACAATATGAACCAAACTGGCTGTTAAAGTCCAAAGGACCTATCCTTAATAAAGTGCCGACATGCTATTAAGAATTTTACTACGCGTTTAGTCGACTAATGCGAGTTTAGGGTACTTCTCAAGATTTGACTATGTTACAGCATCGGCAAGTAACGTATAAAGTCTGAACATATATCCATAATGGATGCAAAGGAATAATAACTGGTTTAATATGACAAAATTGAGTTAAGTAGTATAATATACTAACTCAGTTCATATTGTGATGGTATTTTATATACTTTCTGGCTTTTAACAATGGCCAGTGAACTGAAATTGCAGTAACTACGAAATCCGGAACCAAATTTTTATTAATTTCCTTGCGATTATTTCCGAAAATATTGACATTATTTCAGTACCCCTATTCATTTTTAAATACATATTCTAATATATCCACGTTAGGGTTGAAATTAAAACAAAACACTCCCCACTTTCATTTGTGTAACTAATCAAACACTTTTTTTACACTTTATATTACCACTTTGGTGTGATTGATTTACATATTGGTACCAAATTTCAGCTTTCTAGTTAGTGGTCGCTGAGATTATCCGCGGATGGATGCATGAACCCGAATAACTTCAGGCATCTATTCAATTAGCATTGTTTTAAGTGTAGTAGTAGTAATTTTAGATTATAAAATAAAATGTGCCGTTTGCTAAATATTTCAATATGTAGTTAATCAAAATTTCATGTTAAGGCGACACCTGTAAGTAACTGTAATTTAATTTTTTTTCGCACAACTTTCAAGTGACACTTTTTACTATGGATATTTAGTTTGCGTCTCATTGTGAACACATTTATATCCAAAAGGCATTAATTTTTTTACACTTAGTTACAATAAAAATAAATATACTCATATTTTTTAAATTTGTCGTAACTTTGAAATACTTAGGCGAAATGTAGCAAAATACATTTTAGTCTCTGAATATGATCGAAAATATATTATTATGTAAAATTATGCCGAATCCTCGTGGTTATACTTTTATTTAAAAAAACAGATTTAGTCTTTACAACCCTTAGGGCGCACCAACACTTGACTTCTTTCGAGCGTCGTCGGCTAGTGAATGCCCGCGTAGTTTCGATGCATTGTTCATAATGACACTCGAAAGACGCTAAGTGCACGCCGGTCCTTACTTGTAATAATAATTTGTTTGAAATAAGTATCTAATCGGCTCAATCTTCTCGTATCGAGGTAAAGTAGCATCGCATCGTGGGCATGTGAGCAATGCCGAGTGAATAGGTTCGTGCTAATAGTAAATTCATTGTTTGCATGAAAGCTCTATAATTCTAATTTCAAGAATTTCATAATTTGCTAGCTATGATAGTCATCAATATGTTTTCATTATACAAGTGTCTAAACAGTCAAGTAGTAGGACAGAATTAAATATTAGAAAATTAGACAAGATACAGTTTTACCGAATAATCCTGTGACATATGTAAGAAACTGGGACATAATTATAG